>OY992531.1:232458025-232604018 GCA_963921185.1 Dasysyrphus tricinctus | reverse complement strand
GAAAAAGTGGGGTGGAGGTAGAAAAACAGTATTTTTTGACAATTTTAGGCAAGAAAAACAACTTTTTTATTCATATCGTTAAGTTCCCCAATGCAAGTCATACGTATTTTTCTTTTTTTAATTTTTATTTTTATAATTTTTTTATTTTTATTTTTATAATTTTTTTGTTTTTGTTTTTTTTTATTTTTCTTGTCTAAAATTGTCATTGTAAGCAATTTCTTAGGTAAAATTATATTTTCAAGTATGAACTAAACAGCATATTAATATAAAATCAAATAACAAAAAAAAATATAAAAAATATAACAAATAAAAATAAAAAAAAAAATTATAGAAATAAAAGAAAATATAAAAATAAAAATGAAAAAAAAAAATACGAATGACTTACGTTGGGGAACTGAAAGAAACGAATAAAAAGTTGTTTTTCTTGCCTAAAATTGTCATTGTAAGCATTTTCTTAGGTAAAATTATTGTTTAAACACTAGAGATTTCAGTAAATAGAATCTTAAACGGTTAATCAAGGTTCTTTTATTATAAATCACATTCAAATTATTGTTTTGCATCAACAACATTTCATTTAAATGAAAAATTAACAATACTGGCATTTACGGAAAAATTCTAACTTGAAAAAACGTTCTTTTTTTTGTTTTTGCCATTTTTGACTATGTTTTTATCACAATAATAGTGTGTTTTTCTTACATCGCATTGCCTTAAAGAAGAGGTTTTCAGCAAAAAGAATGCCGTCCTAAAATTTTTTGAAAATCAAAATTTTTTCGTCAACTTTTTTGATTGAAAATTAGTCCATTTTTTTCAAATTTTATTCACAAAAAATCCAAAAAATTTCTATTTTGCCTTGAAAAAAATAACAGCTTGCTTGAGACGCAACTATCTACGTTTTTACACCAAATTGCAAGTCGAAGATAAAAATACACAAAACAAAAACTTGGCTTTTGGTATTTTTCTCAATATTTTTGAGATTATGTGAAAAAATGATCACCCAACCCAACTTTTTTGCACCCTCGCCCCCCCCCCCCCCCCCCCCACTTTCTGTCATTTGATGCGAGGAAATTTATTTGTTTCCCTTTTATATACATACATACTATTAATCCTAATTTTCCCCATCACCCATATACCTACCCATTTTTCCAACTTTTGGTCTTTGAAAATCCGGTTTTGGCACTAGTCTACAACTCCATAAATGCACTTCCTTCCAGTACAAGAATTTTCTTTTCAAATTTGTTTCATATGTATTCTATTTGTATTTGAATTTAAGAAAACAAAATTTAAAAAATCGAATTGTATTTTGAAAAATTATTTCTTACTTACATACAATTTTCAAAACATTTTGTATGAACAATTTTGGAATAATAATTTTTACATAGATATTTATTTTCATACAGATAAAAATAAATTTTCAAAAAAATACTATGCACCTGAGTTTGAGAACATTAAACCTTAAATAAAATGCACCGACTGGATCGCACGTACTTGCTCTTATGTTCAAGTTGCTTTGGAACTTAAGAACTTTTAAAATAAGTGGGGTTTTTTGTGTGTAAATGGAAATCCACACAAGTGCAGTGCATTCAACTTTTAAAATAATTAGGATTACGTAATTATTGAAAAAAATATAAAAAGCATTTAGGTTAGGAACGCACTTGCGATTTAAATCGTACGATTCTTAAGTCACAAAAAAATAGAACACATGAGCCACAACGTGAATAAACGCACATGTAACCAAGAAATTGTATTGAGTTGTGACCGTATTTTTTAGTCGCGGTGACAGAAAATCGCCAGTGCGTTTCTAGCCTTAAATCGTCGTTTTAATTGTCAAACACAAATAAAATATTTGGGGCGGTTTTTCTTAAAAATTAGTTTTTCAAAAAATAGTTTAGTATGCCAATTTTGAGTACATATTAATATACATTTAAAACTGAAATTTCAAAATTATTCTTCAACCCACTTTGAAAAAAAAAATCTTTTTTTTTTTTTTAAATCCAAAATTCATTTTTTTCAAAATTTGGTATGCAATATTATTAACACTCTTAAGAACCTTTTGTGAAAAAAATTTGATTGAAATCGGTTGAACCAATAATGAGAAAAACGAAAATCAAGAATTTTTCGTTATTTTTTTTTACTGAAAGTACACCACACCTAGCCACAATAAGCCCATGGGAACATTGGTATTTAGCTGTTTCCAATATCGCAGATGACAAAATGAATTACATTATAAAGCAGACTAGTGATCGATTTATAATGATTTTTCACGCTGATTCGAACATTAATGATATCAGTTTTTGTTTTGGTTAATTTTTCAAAAACTAATCACTTAAAAACTTAATTGAAAAAAAAAACATTAAAGAATGGATTTCTGGCTTTACAAAAATTTATAGCATAACGTTGTACGTAATGCTCTGGTTCTTATATGTTTTTTTAAGATTTAGGTGAATTTTTGTATAATTAAGTTGGCTTAGGTCTTTGTTTATATCTTGAAAAATAAACGTCTTAGAACCATTTGGTCTTGTGTGTTTGACTATACAAACTGACTAAGACATTGTATATAAAAGACAAAAATAGTACTTAATAACACAAAATTTTGCAAAAAAAATCAGTTTGATCAATTCGTTTTTAATTATGTCTTCAAAATTTTGAGTTTTAATTTACCGATCGTATGGTCTTGTACTGACGAAAGATCTTTCAAATATCTGCCCTATCAACTATTGATGGTATTATTTAGGACTACCATGGTTGCTATGGGTAACGGGGAATCAGGGTTCGATTCCGGAGTGGGAGCCTGAGAAACGGCTACAACATCTAAGGAAGGCAGTGGGCGCGTAAATTACCCACTCCCAGTTCGGGGAGGAAGTGATTGAAGGTTAATTTTTCAAAAACTATTCTCTTAAACAACTTAATTTAGAATGCCTTTCTGGCCTTACAGGAACCTCACGATATTGTATGTGTTGCCATTGTTTTTACTTGCGATATACGTAGGTACTATAAGGCAAGTTTTGGATTCGTGCAAACAAAAATTTTGAGATAACAATCAAACATGATAATACGATGATAGAGAACACCAAAAAAGTGGGTGGCACAATTCTGTCTTTCTGTCTGTCTGTTCGTCTACAGCCTAAACGGCTTGATCGATTTTCTTTAATCTAGGTACATAGTGGTTTTTGGTGATTCTGCCGATACGTTTTTTTCATTTTTTTTTCTAGAACCAATTTTTTTAGCAATTTTACATAATCGTATTTTTCTCAAAAACGGCTCGACAACTTTTCTTAAAAAAAGTTCAATAAATCTATTATAGTAAAGGCTTCCTCTGGGTGGAAAACCAATTTTTCAAAAATGGTTATTAATGGAAAGAACCATTTTTTTAATTTTTGATTTTCTTCAAAACGGTCAAACCGATTTCAATTATTTTTTTTATACAGAAGCTTCCAAAAAATATTAATAGTTTTGTGTATTAAAGTTTTTGAATAAATATTTTTTTGGATTATTAAAAAATGCTTCAAATTTCTTTTTGGAAAATCAAATATTTCGAAAAAGACATGATTGATTTTTTTGAAACTCGATACTTAAGAGTTTTTTAGTACCTACTCTCTAAAATATTTTTAGAACAAATTTTACATTTATGAAAAAATAACGGTACCTTCCATACAAAAGTTAAATACCGCCAAGGAAAATATTTTTGTTTTCTCAAAAACGACTCCTACGATTTTGATTAAACTTTTTCTATACACTAAAACTAGTACGATCTGCTACCAGAATTTATTAAATTTTACACTAGGCAACTATTAATAATACCTGCCATAGATCGTATTTTTTTATTTTGAATTTTCTCGTGATCGGCTAAGCGGATTAAGACGATTTTTTTTATATATACAAATTTCAGATAAAATTAAATAATATATCAATAAACAAAACTAAAATTTTTTTTTTGAAAATTCAATATCTCAAAAACCGGTTGATAATTTTTTTCAAATTTTGTTTTTATGTATCTACACATAAATATATATACTTTAGATTTGCATACCAAAATTCTTTAAAATGTTTTAAGAATTTTATATATACAAAATTATGTTTTTAAAAAACCGCTGCAAAGATTTTTAATTTTTTTTTCCCATAGAATCATATTTAATCAAGAAATAAGATGGCATTCTTTTTTTCACCTCAAACTGTCAAAAGAGTTGTTTTAGCCAATTTAAATTTCGTATTTCATGCCTCTCTACATCTTTCTCTCATAATTTCCATGTTTTTATATACAATTTTTCTTAAGCCCGCAGTGTCTTGAACATAAGAGCAAGTTCGTGCGACTCAGTCGTGCATTTTATTTTTTTCAATGCCTACCAGGTGATTCACGCAAAGTCTGGCAAAAAAAACTTGAGTTTAAAACAATTTTTTGCCAAAACTGTTCATCAAAAAACTTAATTTGAAAATAAACCAACAGAATGGACCTCTGTCATAACGAAAAGCTACAAAACTATACTTTAAGTGTTGCGACTGTTTTTTAATTAAATTTTTTTCTATTTATGTATTTTTTTTATAAAATTGCCCCTCCTGTCCAAGTGGGAGGAAATATTACACCCTCTTGTGGGATGTTGGCAAATTTTACGCGAATTACCTAGTATGCAAAAAAATAGGGAATTTAATTAACCCCTACCGTGACTTAAAGGGATGAAAATAAAAATCTGAACAAATTAAGATATTTTTTGTATCTGTTTATTACTACAAAATGCACCAATAAATAACTGAATAAGAGTTTTTTTAATTTTAATTTAATATTTGAAAAATGGCACTTAATACATTCTTACGGAAGATATCGATATAATGAAACTATGATGGCTGATTTTAGTAAAGGTTTAATTTAGGTGCAGCACACTCCAAAATTAATGTTTTCGTTGATAAAAATTAAAAATAGCAAAAATAATAAAATTAAGAAAAATACATTTTCATACGTAAAATTTAAAAATAAATATATTTTGAATTTGAAAACTCATTTTTAAAAATATATGCATGCAAATAAATAAATTTAAAAAATAAATAGTTCAAGAATAGAGCTTTAGCGTAAAAAAACTATAAACTGCTTCCTTTTTAGTGTTTCCATTGTTTTTTAATATTTTTTTCTATTTTAAGTCATTTTTTAAAAAAGGGGAAAATAGACACCTTCTCATATGGCCTACACGCATTTATCTTATGTCTTAAAATAAAAATTTTCAGTCGAACCCTTTTTTTATTTAATAAGTAATAAATGTAAGAACAAGAAAATAATATGCAGAAACCTGGGCCTGGCCCAAAGTTTGTGTTGACAAGTGTTATGTAATTGCATTGTATTCAAATTGTTGGTACCTTCAAAAATCGAAGATACTTTACTAACATGAGCAAGTATGTGCGACTACTAGGCATCTTATTCACAAGAGACTGTTAATTTATTTGCGCTTTTATTAAAAATAATGATCCTGGTGCCAAATAAAACTTGCGCCTACATTTTACATCAAAACTTACTTAAAAATGCTTTTATTCTGGAAAAACTCAGCTAAGCTAGATTTTAGTGGAATAATATAATTCGTTACTTAATGATAAATTCCATTCAATATAATATTCAACAGGTCCTCTTGTGTTAAAATTTTTAGAAATCTTTCAAAGCAAACTTTGAAATTTCATATAACCTATATAAGATTTCAAGCCATTAGATTTTTAACTTAAACCAAGAAAGATAATAATAATTATAATAATTTTCTGAATAAAGTTATTATTCGCTTAAATTCAACCCAAAAAAGGTATTCAGTCGAATTACTGTATTTAATGAGTCTCCTTATCCATCATTACTTTAACTCTACAAATAAAAATTTTAAAAAAAAGAACATTTGAAATTTTACACAGAAAAATAATGACAAACCTCAAAGTAATCATCTACCATTCATGATAAAGAAAGTCGACCTTTCTAAATTTCAAAAAAAAAACAGAACAAAACAAAATAAAAAATAGAAAATAAAAAAAACCAAAAAGAAAATGATTACAAACTTGAAGTTTTTCAGCTTTTGTGATGTATTTTCTCTTTTAATTTGCCTCAGAGCTGCAAGAGGAGCATCATCCAACTGAACTGACCGACCAAAATGGCAGGACGACACATAATACAACATTTTATCTCTCTCTCAAAAACGTCAAATAAAAGAGAACATTTATAGTATACGCAAAGAATATCATTTAAGTGCTGCTTTTGATGTATAATTAAGTTAATGTACAAAGTTTCTTTTGCCCGCGAGCTAATTACTCGAGAACGAGAGTTGAGTTGAGAGTTGTTCTTGTACGTCTATACGTATTATAGTACAGAATGAACGTTCTATCATTAAATTATTTGCACCAAGCATATTGCAAAAGCAGGATAATAACAATAACAAAAGCAACAACAGCAACAACAAAAACAAAAAAACACACTCCTGAATAACGAATAGAAGCAATGAAGCAAATGAAGAACAACGAACAACTACACATGAATGTTATGTCCTTAGGAAGGATATTTTATAACCATTCCTTATCAACAATTCACATTTTTTATTATTTTAGAAAATAAAAAAAAAGAAAAAAAAAAAACATTTACGACCCATCCCGCAACCTGTAAAAATGACATTAACAAATCGTTTGTCCTTTTTAAACTGAAAGTTGATAGTAAATAGCTAAGAGGATAATGGCTGTGAAAACTTTGAAACAATATCAATCAAATGCCCAGCAATGAAATAAAATGATATTGTAGAAGTAAAAAAACTACACTGCTCAAAAAAAATTAATGGTTATCCTTAATGAAAGATAAATGATGGAGACCGATATTAACGAAAACCCTCATACCTTCTTTTCCAGCATTCGATGGGACTAAATGTCACTTAAAAAATCATCCTTTAGCATTTTGATGTCAAAGAAGGTGAAAGACTTGTGATATACCTTTTGCTTAAAGCTGAGGTTAAGCTCACCGGTCCACCGGGGCTACTTCCAAAGAAGCACGTAACTTTAGATTACAGGTCTTTTCCTTTATTACCTTAAAATTCTTATATATAATAATATTACAACCAAATATCTTAGGTTTAAAAATTTGATGTTTGCTTTAGAGAATAGCTTTCGATTTTCTGTTTTCTTCGATGGCTTCTTGCGATTATTGTCCTTTCCGCCCTTGGATATGTCTTGACACTTTTTTGCTTATTGCGGACAGGTTTACTTGGATAATTGACGTACAGACAACTTACGGACGACGAATCTGGCAATCACGGACGAATACGGAAATCACAGACGAATCTGGCAATCACTGGTAAACCAGGCAAATCACGGACGAGTCCGGCAATCACGGACAAATCCGGCAATCCCAGATGAATCTAGCAATCACTGGTAAACCAGGCAAATCACGGACGAATCCGGAAATCACGGACGGCTTTCACAAACGATTCTGCCAATCACTGGTAAGCCAGGCAAATCATGGATAAGTCCAGCAATCACGGAAGAATCCGGCAATCACAGACGAATATGGCAATCACTGGTAAACCATGCAAATCACGGACGAATCCGGCAATAACAGACGGATCTGGCAATCACTGGTAAACCAGGCAAGTCATGGAGGAATCCGGCAATCACGGAGGAATCTGGCAATCACAGACGAGTCCGGCTATCACAGACGAATCTGGCAATCAGCCTTTAAAAATCTCGAGACCCCTTACCGCTGGTGGGGGGAAGTCTTTTAATTATTGCTGGTTGTTTTCTTACCTATGTCGATTGGATCTGCGGATCCGGAATTCACTCCTGCGATAGCCTTACTCGAACTGACTCTGATGACTGCTTTCCTTGAACTTCTTGGTCGTTTATATGACCTCCTCTTAAATACCTTTTGGACAGAACCAAATGTGAGTTATAATTAACTAAAGTGTAGTATTCTAAGATTTTATGTGCGTGAAGTTAGCACCGCCATTTTGGATTTTCAAAAAAAAAAGGTTGTGCTGTAATGTGCCCAACTTGTGCTGCTATGTGCCGTATTTTTGTAAAAAAATCATACTAAGGGTTTGGTTTTAAGAGGGTGCCCATTTTTTAGCATGAAGTTAGCACCGCCATTTCCGATTTTCAAAAAAAAAAAAAAAATTGTGCTGCATTGTGCTCAACTTTTTTTTTTCTTTTTGGTTCTTAGTATCATTTTTTGAGCACAATGCAGCACAACTTTTTGATTTAATAAATTTTGAAATTTGGCAAAAATTTCATTCGTAAAATTTGCAAATTTGCGAATTTTTCAAAAATATTTACGGCACATGCCAGCACAAGTTGAGTACAGTACAGCACAACTTTTTTTTCGAAAATCCAAAATGGCGGTGCAAACTTCACGCACATTAAGATTTTGTGTGTCGCTAGCCACGTCATCGCCTTGTTGTATATTCGACACCATTATTTTCTTCTTACTGGTGGAGGGGGTGGTGACTGGTGAGCATCCAATTACTACCATGCCTTATAGTTCTACCACGATGGTGGACGAGGAAAAGTGGGAGATGCTCGGATTCTATTGGGAAGATTATATGAATTCATATAATCTGATATAGCTGATTGATAAGCTTTATGTATACATATTCACCATAATGCTTAATAGGTTCCCCTGCATGGTGGGGTGGATTTTATCGTAACCAACGATATGGCAATTTGCTTATCAGTTGTTGATTGCATTTCGCTATTGGAGCATGTGGTTGGTATGGTAAGTATTTTAATATATAAAGTAAGCAGGTACGTAGGTAGAGGGGGGGGGGCGGTATTTAGTTAGTAAGCATTCGGCATTCTGTTTGTTGGATTGCTAGGGATGGAGAAATAGGAGGAAATTGTGAATACACAACGGTTGGTGTTCGGTTAGGTTTCGGTGCACCGGCCCGTAGTTAGGGAGGGGAGAGGTAGGTATTGTAATGCTTCATTACAGACTAGGTGAGAGTGAATATAACCTACTTATCACAGAACAGTTTTTAGAATATTAGCAGTTTCCACTTTAATAACTGTAATTATTTTATGTATTTTGGTCAGATTCAATGAAAATCCCTCTGTTTGTAATTTTGGAATGTAACTGCTCAAACTTGAATCAGTTTTTTACCAAAAATTCCAATAAAGTTCTTAAAAGAATTTGTCCCTTATTTTGTTCCTTACAGTGTATGCTCTCATATCTCATTTCTGCTGAGTAAGGACCAAATGAGACGTGACCAATGTATGGTAGGTACTTTAACCCACTTCTGGGCTATGAACTTGAAAACTCTAAATGGTTGTAAAAATTTTTATTTCATTCATCAAATAAAAGTATCTGTCTCTCGGATTAAGGCACACCCTCACAAAACTACAGTTGTAATTTTTTTTTTCAAATGTGAATTAGTCAACATCAGCGTGAATGGAAGAAGGAACATGCTATGACCGACCAAAGTAGAATAAGTAAGGTAAGGTAGTGAACCATCTGGTGTCAACCATTCTAGTTCTAAGGAAAAAAGGAAAATATATTTCACGAAAAGTTTGTTTTGGGGGTAGATTTTCTGACCGTGACATTGAAAAAACTAAAACTCTAATTTCCCATTTTACCCACTTTATGTTATTTAATAAAAACAAAAAAAATAATTTTCATGTGAATCCATAACATCAGATAAGAGACAGAACAGAACTGACTTAATTTCCTTAATAAAGTTGGTATTTACGTGGGGGAATGCAATTTACATGCCATTAGCCAGGTACCTAACTGGCAACGTGATATCATTTGGTTTAATTATTTAGACTTGATCTGCAGTGTTATAGTGTGTGTAACAACTTGGTAGTGGTTGGTACCTTCGGTCTGTAGGTATAGTGCCGTCATTACAGGATGTTTTTTTTTTTTTTTGAGGGTTGGTTTTGAATGTCGTTTTTATACTTTTCATTTTGTGCCTTCATATAGTTTAATGATGGTACTTCGTTGACAGATGACGTCTTACTTACAATTTTATTATCCTCATTTATCATGGCTCATAAACACAGGCGCACATTTTATGTCCATAACACGCTGTGAAATGAGATACTTACTCTTTATTTTGTTCAATATTTAATTGGTTGACCACTGAATAATTCGTTGGAAATTATGATTTTATACTTAAGAGGACTTGTTCTTGTTGTTGTTATTGCTGTAAATGGTCTCAAAGTGCTGACAAAATATAATATTCTTCCTTGAACATTTTCATTTTATTTTTTTGTTTCCTTAATAAAAAAAAAATATTATGTCTACTAATCAAAGAATGTTTTCTTTGATGGAGAGAGTTTGATTTCATTTTAAGGGTAAAAGCTATCATTCTACTTATCGAAATGACCTTTTAGTCCAGTAAAATTAAATTAATTAATTCGAAATATCTACAAAAAATACTGCGTCGAATTTTTTTTTTGTTTGTTAAAGAGTACCTATTGGAGAGTGTAAATCCAAAAAGTTCGAACAAAAACCGCCCATGCGTTGTCCGCCATTTTGAAAAAGGCTTTGGAAAGCGTGAACTCGATTTTCTCGGCTCCTATCATATATAGAGCTGTATTTTTTTTTTAAGGTTTGTACGTTAAAATATCTTCTTTAACTTTTGTTGAGAAAAAAATTTGGAACCTCTTTCCAAAAAAAAGTTATCGACGAAAAACCTTCGAGATTTTGAAGTAAAAAATGGTTTTTATCGTTTATCTCGCCTCATGTTTATCTAATCGAAAAAATACTTAAGTTGTTTTTTACATTTTATGTGCGACAAAATCTGTAGGAAATATTACCTGACAAAATGGCCAATAGCCTGCGAAAAATTTCTTATAATCGGAAAGAAATATAACTTTGGTCCCGCAAAAAAATATATTTTATTTTATTTTATTTCAAATCTTTTTTTAAGCGCATTATTAAATACCTGTCAGTTTTTTATCATATCTCATATGCTTCGGAGTAAAAAAGTTTTAAATATGGGTGATTGTTTTAGATGTGAAAAGCTATTTAGTAACGAAAAATTTTCGGTGGTGAAAAAAAAAGATTACTTACACCTTACAATCGTTTGCAGTTAAAAGAGGTAATATCGAACATGCGCGTATGCTTGAAAACCTTGATAGTATAACGGTTCATGTTAATTGCTGGAAAAATTATGTAAATGAACGAATGGCTTTTTTTTATTGCACAAGGTGGCTTGGGACACTCATTCAACATTCGAATGTGTATGCCAAAGTATGTTACTTTCGTGCGAAACCATTTTTTGATGGTTATTAGATACGTTGACTGTTAAAACAGCAATAGAAAAGGCACCCTCATATGACCATGTTAATATCATCGGAGAAGACATCGACCTACTTGTTCTTCTCACAGGCCTAGGAAACAAAACATCTAATTCTAATGTATTTTTCCGTAAACCAGGCAAAGGACGATTTCAAGAAGCACTATATTCGCCATTTAGTTTCAATTATCCACATTTAACTGACCACATGATATTTCTTCATGCATTTTCTGAGTGCGACATCGTATAACATCGGTAAAACTAAATTGATAGGCATTCTAGAAAAAAAATGATGAACTGAAAAACCTTGTTCATTTATTCAGATCCAACGATGTTGATAGCAACGTTTTGGGAGCCGAGGGGAAAAAAAAGTTTTTATTGAGTTGTTCAATGGGAAGGAAAATGAGTCACTGGATTCTTCTATCTTCATTGCCTCCTAGTGCAGCAGCTGCTCGGCAACACACATTCCGTACCTACCATCAAGTACATACTTGGAACATCGGTTCACCATGACCCACTAAAATGGGGTCGGAAAAGAACTCCGAGAGGATTAGAGCCAGTTACAACCACTCAGGATCCAGCTCCACAAAGCATATTGCAAACTATATCCTGCAAATGCAAGGGCCAGTGTGGTCGAGCTTGTGGCTATCGGAAATCTGGTGTGATTGTTCCTTAATATGTTTCTACTGCTGTGGAAAAACATGCGAGAATGTTCATTCCTTGCAAAATTTACTGGAAGATGAAGACGCATGTGAAAACATTGAAGAAACTACCAATGACGATCCCAGCAGTACTAACAACGTTAATATGATCATTGATGTTCGCACGCCTAGCCCAAAAAAAAAGGAGAACGACATGAAAAAACTATGCCACATTGAGCTATCGATAGGCTGATATAGAAACGAAAACGATTGAATCGTGGATTATACCTCCTGGGGACACCACATTCAAAAAAATGCCCCGTAACTCTACCTCGGTGGTGGTGTGGAAAAGAGTTTGAACTGTTTCTTTAAATTTCATAATAAACATAAAATTTTCAAACGTGAGTAAATTTCTTTTTTTTTAAATTTTCGCAGGATATTGGCCACTTTGACAGATTATATTCCTACAGTTTTTGTCGCACATAAAATTTAAATATACCAAAATGTAGGAAATAAAGTGATCTATAAGAAACAACTTAAGTATTTTTTCGATCAGATGAACATGAGGCGAGATAAACGTTAAAAACCATTTTTTACATCAAAATCTCGAAGGTTTTTCGTCGATAACTTTTTTTTGGAAAGAGGTTTCAAATTTTTTTCTCAACAAAAGTTAAAGAAGATATTTTAACGTACAAACCTAAAAAAAAAAATACAGCTCTATATATGATAGGAGCCGAGAAAATCGAGTTCACGCTTTCCAAAGCCTTTTTCAAAATGGCGGACAACGCATGGGCGGTTTTTGTTCGAACTTTTTGGATTTACACTCTCCAATAGGTACTCTTTAAGAAACAAAAAAAAAATTCGACGCAGTATTTTTTGTAGATATAAAATACTAATTTGATTGGACTATTTGAGAACTTATCAATTTCCTTACTTTTGAAAGGTTATTGAAACTTACACCATACAACATTTTGTAATTATCAAAGGAGACGAAATACATGACAAAACCATAGTGCAAGTGGTCTTAAGAAACCTAAGGCAGTAACAACTAAGGCTGGTAAAAGTTAAATGTTATGTTATATATTATCAATTTTCAATAAATTTTTTGATAATCTCAGGATATTTCAGCTATGAACCATCACTTTATCGAAAAAGTATTTCCCGATATTAGAATATGCATCTTGCTCATAGCTCATGTGGCCTGTGAGCCGTTGGGATTACATTTAAGATGAAAAATTGACTCCTGTTAAGCTCGTCAAGCTAGTCTGCTATATGAAGACTTCTCACAACTCACTATTAGTAACCACCAATCTCAGTATTTAGTGAGGATTTGATTTGGCTTGAATCAAAATACGACCTTTTTTAAGGCAGTTCATCTTTAACCTTTTCGTTGCTTTACCTATCACGAAGTCCTAGGGCCATTTCTGTGACGTTTGAGGAAATGGCTCGGTTGCTGGCTAGCTGTCTCTAGTTTCGTTCGCAAAGTTATTTAAAGTCCTTCCACTTGTTACGCTGTCCAGCTCTACTGCGCCGCGCAATCCCACGGAGATGGATTCAATGACTTTCCAGGCCAGAGCATTGATGTCCATTTTGTGATAATCTTATAATGAAGAGACGGACAAGTTTACTTCAAGACTTTATTATAATGACTGAGAGTAATGATTGCTATGTACATACAATGAACTATATTAGATTCCATATAATACGTATTGTATATTAATATATATTTATGTATATAAAATAAACATTATAGTGGTGTATGCAATACATACTCACAACATCCTTTTCTTTTTATTAATTTTTTAATGATTAATTTATTTCTTTATATAATTCAAAATAAGATCACTTTATTATAAATTAAAAAAAACATATTTATTTTTTAAGTGAGTAATGCATAAAATACAATTTATTTTTTTTTTATAATAAATTGCATACACCACTAATGTTTATTTTATATACATAAATATATATTAATATACAATACGTATTATATGGAATCTAATATAGTTCATTGTATGTACATAGCAATCATTACTCTCAGTCATTATAATAAAGTCTTGAAGTAAACTTGTCCGTCTCTTCATTATAAGATTATCACATGGTGTCAGATGTGAATTGGAAAAAAAAACTGATCATACAAATTTAAAATATTTAATAAATAAGTTTAATGAGTAATCAAAATAAAACAAAAACTTCAATTAGTGAAACAAAAATGGAACCAGTAACAAGTGGTTTTAATATGCAGCCAATGAACTTTCAAGCGTCTAATTTGGCGAGTGCGTGGACAAGGTGGAAAACCCAATTTAAAATCTACATGCGGGCTAGTGGTTTCGAAGCTCAAGATGATCAGCGAAAAACAGCGTTGCTTTTACATCACATGGGATCTCAAAGTGTAGATATCTTTAGTTCGTTTAATGAGGACATCGACAAGATCACTTTTAACAGTCTCATACAAAAATTTGATATCCACTTTGTTCCAAAAACAAATATTTCCATGGAGAGGCATTGCTTCTTTACACGCCGGCAAAATGCTAATGAATCGATAGAGGATTTTGTAACAAGTCTTAAAATCCTCAGTGCAAATTGTGAATTCAAAACTCTAAAAGATGACCTTGTGAAAGACATTTTCATATGTGGTCTGCATGAATCTTTCAGTTATATAAAAGAAAGACTCCTTAGTGAAGGCGACATCAAATTGGACAAAGCAATCGAAATTTCCAAATTACTTGAAATTTCAAGGTCACAAACCAAACAATTGGAAAGCTCCATTGACTCTTCAAATACAAATTTCGTTGGTGCATTACAGACCAGAAATAACAGAAACCGAAATCCTATAAACACATATTCCAACAAACGAAATCAAACGGAAAAACAAAAACCATGCGGAACTAATACCTATGAAAAAAATGAAACAAACATTAGTGGTGTATGCAATACATACTCACAACACATTTCATCTAGCTGACCCAGCTAGTTAGTGTCGCCCGTAGAGTTTGTTGTTGTATCTTCTTCTCCATTTCCTATCTATGCAGAAGGGACTAAAAATCACCCGGAGAATTTTCCTCTTAAACAGCTTAAAGCAGTCTCATCCACCGTTAATATCGTCTATGCATCTGTACCATTCATCAAAACTGGGACACTTAAGTTGCTCAAGAGAGGGCTTTCGCAATTTCCTCCTTAGTCCAAAGAAACAGCAATTGGCAAGAGTAGTTCTTCGTTGGGTCTGATAGTGAAGCCATTGGTACAAAAAGTCTCCGACCACCTTGAAATTATAGCTGTCTATAGTGACTTTCTGCTTGTTGCATGTCCTTTCTTTTAAAAGCATATACTTGGTCTTGTCTTCATTCGCCTTTAAACTCATTTTCTTAGCTTCACGAAAACATCACTGACAACACGTTTTGTTTATCTGATTATGTCACTATCGTCAGCGTTAGCGATAAATTGGACGGACTTTTGAAAGATTGTTCCTCTAGTGTTGACGTTAGAGTTCGGCAGTATTCTTTCAAGAACAATGTTGAAGGTCTAAAACTTTTTTTGACATCAAAGGTATCGGTGCGGTCTTTACCGACCTTGATGAAGCAGCATGCATTCTCTATCGTCATCCTGCACAATTGGACAAGTTTGGGAAAGAAGCCAAAACTAGACATTGCTCTATATAGCTCGTCTCTATAGATGCTGTCATACGCTACCTTAGTCGTGGGTAATCGATATGAAACTCCTGGGTTTTGTCCCACAATTATTTTTTTTTGTTGGTGACGCAAATGCTCTTGGAGAACCTGGGCCTAGGGACTTACAACTCTCAACCACTCCTGTATGCGTGTTGTTGGCAGGAATGGAGGGGACCTACAATTTTTTGCCGAGTCCGAACGGCTAGATGAGGAACACTTATTTCATGGCAAGTATGCTTTTGGAGGATTTGTCAGTTCCTCGCAAGAGGCAATACTTCGGGAAAAACATTTCTATTTTTTTTAATGGTGGTAGCTGCTGGGAATTGAACCTTCAGCATGACAGTCCAACGCACTAACAATTATGCCATGAAGCACGAAATCTGACGTTGGGCAAATAATTGGTCGATGGTGTGCTTTCCTGGCCTAAGACCACACTGATATGGACCTATCAGGTTGTTGACAAAGTAATGGCTTCAAGCGTTCAAAAAGTAGGGCTGAAAAGATCTTGTATGCAATGTTAAGAAGACTGATGCCACTGTAGCTGGTGCAGTCCACAAGATCGCCATTCTTGAGGATCGGGCAAAGGCAAACAATGTTAAGGTTCCATTCATCGGGTATGCTTTCCTCCGACCATATTTTGCAGATGAACTGGTGCATACTGGCCATCAGCTCCAGGAGCTTTATTGGATATAAGTTTAGATATAGCTATCTTAATTTCGTCAAGATCGGGTGGGCAGAATTGTTTGTTTGCCTACGTGCGTCATCTAGGTTGAATGGTGCAATCTGCATGGCAGAGGAATTAGGTTCGTCATCGCCATTATAAAATTTGCAGAAATGATTTTTCAATATCCCTTTCCTACAAAAAAAAAAGTTAAACAAAATTTTAGTGAATTTTTTACACCTTGTTCAAGATGGAGGCCAAATGGGAGACTTCCGATCCGAACATCGGGTTTTTTCACTTACACTCCCCTCCCCTACACATCGAAAGAAAAAAAAGCCTTGTCCTACCCAAAATGTAAAGTAAGACCCAGTGGCGTAGCGTGAGTTTCTGCTGCCCGGGGCGGTGGAAGATTTTGCCGCCCCCTCCCCCTCACAAATTTGTTAATATGTATTCGAACCCAAAAAACCTTGAACTACATAAAGAAACAAATTCTACAAAATTTTTCGACAAAGCATAATTTATTATTTATTCATTTCAACTTCTTTCAAACTCAGTCAACACGCTTGCGTCAACGTGTGATAGCGGGCATAGCAGAGATCTTAAAATTCTCTACAAAAAAAAACTGAAAACTGTCTCATTTTAAGCATAGTACGCAGCTGAAGCAAAACGAAGATTTCTATACAGAAATTGAAACAATGAAATTGTAAACGAAAAATTTCGTAATGATTTTTGTTATTTAGTACGCTGCTCGACAGTAAAATGTCAATTTCGTTTTCGATATGGAGACCCCAGAAAATTTTCGTTTCACTTCACCAGCTTACTATTTTGTATCAGTAAGTTAATTAATGCTTTTTTTTAAAGGTTTTGGGCCAAAGAAAATTTTGTTTGTGAATAAAATATCTCATATAATTTGTCATCGTCGAACTCGAGATTTTTATTCATAGAGAAGACTAAAAAGTGAGTCTCACGATTATTCTGTCTGTCTGTTTGTTCCTTCTATAAATAAAGTTTCTTTTATATGCAGTTTATATTTATAATGAAAGGTCACTTAAATCATCAAAGAATTGTTTGTTCCTCCAGCTTTAGCCTTAATAAAGCAGCAGGAAGGATTTTCCTTACACTTGGAATAAAGTGGTCCCTTCATGTCTCTATTTTTCACTTGTTTTAACCAAAAGTAACGGTCCCTGCGCCTGCCATCTGCCGTACATTTTTTTTAGCAATTTTGTCAAATCCTCAAAAACAGCTCAACAATATTGATTTTTGGTTTTCTTGAAAACTGTGTGACTGAGCTTTCAAAACAGCATTTTTTGGATTTTCAAAGCAAATTTCAAATTTTTAAAATATCTATGAATAAACAAATTAAAATTTGCAAGAAATATTTTTATTGAAAGGTTATTCTGTTGACGACAAAACTTTTGGTTATAGTACCGCCCCAGGCAGAATTTCTTAGGAACGCCAAAATTTAATAAATATGCGAACTGCAGGACACTTTCGGTAATCAGCTAGGTAGTTTCACGTATTGATTCGGTCATTGAAATTTAAGGCGTAGCCTTTCTGATCACGTAGACACCCACTTGGATTGCAAAATCAGTAATCCGCATGAATACATTTGCTTAGGGCTGCAAAATTTTACAGCTAATACCAATTAGTTATTAAATTTCTCCGCTCCGTATATAGTGCAGCAAAGTTTGCCGCCCCCCATATAGTGCCACCCGGGGCGGACCGCTCCCTCCGCCCCCCCTACGCTACGCCACTGGTAAGACCAAAATTTTGTAACTATTCAATGGGACAGTGGCCTATAGTTAAAGTTCACTTGTGGAAAAATTTATTGTGATCTCACAAACTACAAGTATTTCCGCTTGAAAAAACGCAGAAACAAAGAAGCTGTATAGATCTAAAGAAAGCAACACAAACAACAAAAATTGGTACTCAGTATGTTATAGCTGGCTTGTCAATATTACTCTTTGACTGAGGAAAAAAATGGATTTCAGACAAGCACTCATATCTCTTTCGGTATGCCAAGAGGAAGTGAATCATAGAAACAAACTGGGTCAATGTTTCCCTTTCGCTTCAAACCGGAGTTCGGTGGAACATTTTTTTTAAACGTCCATTTTCCACCATGATTTCTGTGAAATATCTCAAATATCAGTTTGAGTCACTACAATCCTAAGGATGACCTAAGTCTGGTTGGTAAGGAAAGTCCTTAAAATACTTTAAAATACATTTCACGAATTTGATTAACGTTGTTGACCGGAAATGTTGTATGTGTCCGGTCGAGTAGCTATAGACATGCAGATAAAACTGCTTATTTTGGTTTTTGATTTTACAAGGGTAATTCCTGGTTTCACAACTACCCTGGTAACTGGGATTAAAATACCCGGGAAGTTTAAAAATACCCGGGATGTATAAAAACACCCGGGAAGAACCCAAATAAGCGGGTATCCAAGTAGAGTATATTCAGGTTCCTGGGTACCCATGTGTCTCAGCTACCCAAGAAGTACCCGAAAAATGTTTGCATACTCAGGAACCCGAGTAATTGAAGATTCTCTGGTACTTTGGGATCTTGGGTACCAGGTTATTTTGAGTATTCGGGCAACTGGGCGGGTCTTCGGGTTCCGGGGCTTTTAAGAGCTCTACTGCCTCGTACTGTTCTGAATACCAAAATAAGTTGGAAATGCAGAGTTAGGTGAAGCATTCTCCATTCGGGTAGTGCGGGTAAGAAAAGAATTTCTATACTTTACTTGACAGTACGTCCGAAATTGGGCTCAAGGGCAAACTTTAGGCATTCCTAGAAGTACAACTATAAGGCTTTTGAAAAAGCATGCCCCCACAGGTAAGGAAAGGTAATAAGAAACCACTCTGGTGGACACACGAACTTGGCATTATTAGAAAGTAAACAAGAAAACTCTTCAATACAGCCAAACGAACCAGGAGTGAATTAAACTGGGATGCATACAAAAACAGTCAAAGAAAATTCAAAGCGAAACACAACGAGCAAAACGAAGCTCGTGGTTAACCTTCTACAACTAAATTTAAGGAACGAATAAATCAGCGAGACTTAAAAAAATGTTGGTAAAAAAAACAGTTCCCTTAGGGTCTCTTAAAGATCCTAATGATCAATGGACAGAATCATGTGGGGAAACACTGAAGCTCCTTATCAAAACTCATTTTCCTGGTTGAAACTTTGACGTTGATAACACGCAGACTCCACAGGGCACACAGATGCCCAACATCGCAACCACAATCCAATCAACAATCAGCAGATTTTTTCTCGCTGGGCAAATCTATATTTTGCAATAATACACGCCCTTTATACTCCAGGTCCAGATTACAGGAAAGCGACTATTTTTAGTATCCAGGCTACCTCTAGATACAACGTAAGGCAGAAAAAAACTCACATGCATGTGAAAAATCAAATCTCATGGTAAAACTTTGAATAGCGTTCATGTCGTGTTCAAAAGTTGGTTTTCTTTGACATGTCATCGACAAGACATGGATTTTTCTGGCTCATTTGGATTTTTTTTTAGACATGTTCATAGTCTTGGCATCGTTCATGGCAGGTGGAGCCAGCATGTAACCTAAAAGATGCAGTACAAATAGAGCACACATTACCACCAGATCATTGTATATAAATTCTATAGTATTCTCATGAAGAAAAAAGCTCGTGGCCATCTATGCGTCCTAATGTAGTACTAATTTTTGTTAAGGGATCTCGGTAAGGCGATCACAGCGAACCTATCGACCAAATGTCTACCTACAAAATCGTGTTTCATGAGAATACTAACCAGATATTATAACGGAGGATACAAGAAACTGGGCGATGAACTTGTTTTTACCCTTTTTTGCTTTTGTGAGTATTGAGAAGGAAGCCAAGAAGATGGGTTAAACGGTGAATGAAAGTAAAACGTAATATATGCTGTCAACAATAAAGGACAACCAACATCGACGTCTCGGGCAAAACGTCACTATAGACAGCTTTGTTTTTAGGCGGTCAGAAATTGTTTCTACCTAGGATCCACTATAAGCTCAGCGAACGATACCAGTGCTGAGATCAAACGAAGAATTACTCTTGCCAATCGCTGTTTCTTCGGGCTAAGAAGGCAATTGAGAAGCAAAGCCCTCTCTCGAGCAACTAAACTGTCCCTGTATAAGACGCTTATCATCCCGGTCCTGATGTATGGTGCAGAGGCATGGACACTGCTAACGGTGGATGAGAACGCGTTAGGCTGTTTTGAGAGGAAAATTCTCCGGGTGATTTTTGGTCCTGTCTGCATAGATGGGGAATGGAGAAGAAGATACAACAAGGAACTGTAAGGGCTGTACAGTGACACTGAGATGGCTGGGTCACCTAGAGCGAATGGACACCAATGCTCCGGCCCGGAAAGTCCTTGAATCCAACCCCGTGGGACAGCGCAGTAGAGGTGGGCAGCGTAAAAGGTGGCGCACGCAAGTGGAAGAGGAACTCTACCAACTTGGCGTGCGAAACTGGAGACAGCTAACTAGAAACCGAGCCGGCTGGAAAAAGCTTGTTGGTTGAGGCCCTGGTCCACCCCGGACTGTAGCGCCACCTTATGTAAGTAAGTGAGTAACTCCATTATATCAATCAATTCTTGTTGATGAGCAATTTCAAAGGACTCAATTCTTTTAATATCCTTCATCTCTTTCAAAGATATTTTATCAAAATCAGTCTGGAAGCTAAGTTTCCAAATTTTCTTAGAAAATATTTGTCTTTTTCTTAAAACATTTCTTAAAGGCGTCACTCAGATGTTATCTTTTCTACTTATTTTCGTTATTTTCATTTTAATTTAAGCCCCTATAAAGTTTTCATCAACAAATGGAAATATACATTGAAAAACAAAGAAAATGTAATCATATTTTTATTTGTATTTTTATTTTTACAGAGAAGGTTATGACAAGTCTTAAGCTGATTTACAAATAATGGAAGAATTTTTCAGAAACATTTCAATTCGAATGTTACGTAGGCATTATGCATTCATATTTCATAATTTATTTTTATCTATAGATGCCTTAACACTACAATGTAAACATACAAAAAAACATATGTAGATAAATATTTATATGCAAAAGCATACATACAAACATACATAGATGCATATGTGTTTATATGAATATTACTTATAAGCTTTTGGATGCTGTGTATAAGCCTCTTATTTCTTATATATTTCAGTAGGAACCTGCTGGCAAAAATACCTTTTAAAATGGCGCCCGGGAAAATGGAATTTGTAAGTACTTCTTTTTCCAGGAACAAAGACATTTTTTCAGTGCTCCATCATCTCTGGCGCATTGTTCTTACAACTTTCACCATTGAGACTTTAATATTGAAAACCACTTAACATTCCCAAAAAAAAACCTTATAACATAGATACTCATATGATGATGCCTGGATGTAGGTATACAACCGAATCGACCTTAATTTTTACAGTCGGCTTACAATGTCAACGTATTTTTCCAATCTTCCACCCTTTTTCCACCTTCCATGAGCGGAGTTATATCTTCATTTAAAATGTTTGGCTCCCCCAAAATGCACATTTGTTCAAACTGGCCTTATATTTGCTCTTCCTTTCAATGGGGTTTCGGAACAAATGCAAAATGGCACACATAACTTCATATCGAAAATAATATCCAATAACACTGGACTGTCAACAGCATTCCCCTGCCATTCCATTCTTTTGGTTTTTAAATAAGCTCTGTCCGATGTGCATTTTGTACACAACAATGCAACCAGGGCAGAGAGAATATGGGTTGGTTGGGAGAGCAGTTTGGGGGGGGGGGAGGACTCGGGCAATCTCTGCCTTGACTCCCTTGTGTCGCCCTGGGAAACCACTCTTAACTTTGTTTCTTTATAAATGCACACAAGCCGACATGATGGCCATATGAAATTTTTCCCTACTCCACTTCTATCACCACCTACCACCTCCTCTGTCTTTGTAGCATTCATGCTGAAAATAATTCCCTAGAAGACCCACCTAACCTATACCTTTTCATAGGTATACCTAGCGGAACTAGGAAGATATCTCCATCAGCTCTATACCATAGGTAGACTAACATATTTCATATGAAAAAAAAATGTTTTTTTCATTGTATCCGTTCTGAATGCGGGGGAGTGCACTTTAACCTCCCTGATTGAGTATAGGCTTCTGCTGAGATAAAATAGAAAATCGATAGAGTGTACCTTGTTTCGACGATGGGAAACTACACCGTCGAGGAATGTAAACAGTTTATTTTTTGTTCTTTTCTTCTGACGAGCGTTTTCATTTAGAAACGCTCGTTTCACAAAATCTTCTCTTCTTTTTTTTTGTATGTATTTTGTATTTTTCTAAAATTAAAAAAAAAGAAAAAGATGAGCTTATATTGGTTTTCTCCAACCTCTATTATGTTGTAGCACTGAACCAACTAACCGATATTATATAGGTATACCTACACATATACAAATTCACTCACCGATGAGGGAGAAATTAAAACATTTGCACCAGCCTGTGGCATAAAGTTTATAAAATATTGAATTTCATGAATCTGAGATATTATATGGGTTACGAGCGAGAAGGTATATATAGTAGGTACCTACCACCTATATTCATCAATTCATCCGTCCCGTCTTTTTGGCTGTTATAATCACCATGTTCATCATCACTCATCGACCCATAGAGATACCCTTGGGGTTTTACTTTTCACAACTTTGACATTTAAAGTTAATTGAATTCGGTTGAGCCAGAAGCCAGATTGGGTGTTTTCTTTATTCAATATATAGATACAGGGTGTTACAGAATTTTAAATCTTAAACGCAAGGTGAACAAAATATAGTACAGTAGGAACCTACCTAGGTTGACCTAATTAGTAAGTTAATTAGGGTGATTAAAAAAAAAAATCATTTAAAAAGTGCTCAAATTCGTAGTTTTTGATTTTCCATGCGAGTTGTATGGGACAAAACATATGCCCACACTAAAAGAAATTTATGTCTTAAATAACCACAATCGCTTAACAATATTTGGTAGAAATTTTGCGTTCTGCAAAAGGTCTTTTACCCTGTGTTGAACGAACTATATTATTTTTGCTTATTTCGTAGAGTAACAGTAGTCAAGGTGGTTTCAAATTTAAAAATTTGATGAGGTGGTTTCAGGCGGTCACCACCGAGCATCAAAGAGTTAAACAGCTTATTTCTATGGAAGCAGTTGCTCCACATTTCTGATTTGGGTGCCAATCGAAACTGAGTCTTACCCAATCAAAAAATTAAGCCCACTATATTATATATAGTCAATGAAATATGATCAAATACACGTATGATATGAATCAGAATGATTGAAAATAAGATAATAGTTTTTATTTATAAAATTTCGAACTAACACCATTTTGAAAAATGGCGCCCAATCTGTCAAGAGACCGAAATCCTTGCACATTTTGTGGGAAGATCCTAAAGTTTGGGAATCATTGTTGAAATCCTGCCGCTTGGGCACCATTTTCAAAAATGGTGCCAAATCTGTGGAAAATGGTAAAGTAAAAAAAAAAAATCAGTGTTGCCACTTTTTGGGAACATAAATTTTTGTATGTCAACGGATGGAACCTCCACTTTTTTCATAATTTTTAATATTTTGAACATGAAAGAAGTTGCGAAAACGCCTCTAGACGCCAAACGTATGTTGGGAAAAGAACGATTGATATATCTAAAAAGTTTTTTTGGGTTAAATGTCAATGTTGCCAATTTTCAGGAACATACTTTTTCTTACGTCAAAGTGTGGGGCTTCCACTTTGGTAATTTTTAATATTTTGAACATGAAAAAGTTGCAGAAACGCCTCCAGATGCTAAAATTTTGTAATATGAACGTTGCGGAAAACCCTCAAGACGCCAAACGTGTGTTGAAAAAAAAGAGGTATTGAGTAGAAGCACCTTCGGTGAAAATTTCAGTGTTGCCACTTTTTGAGAAAACACTATTTTTTTGACGTCAAAGGTAGGAAAAAAAACTATTTGACATCTGACAGTTTAGGATAGTGTTAACAAAAATGGAGCATTACACGAGAGAACAACGTGCTTTTACTGTGGGAAAATATTGCAAAAATAATTAAAGTGAACAAGGAAACTTTCGACGTAAAAGTTGTGTATGTACTTTTTGATTTAATAAAAATTGACAATCTAAAAAAGAAAGTGTTTTTTGAACTGTGGCTACCAAACTGCTCAACATTGAAAATAAGTAATTGAGAACAACTTTTCTGGTAGTGCTGCATTTTTACTAAAGGTAGAACTGAAAAATGCGGAGACTGTCAAGACCGACTAAAAAGTTGCTATCTAAAATGTCACTTTCACAATTCACACATAATGCACTTAAGTGGGTGAAAGTAAAAAAAAAAATGAAAACTATTGTTTTTTACAGCACAGAGTGCTAGGATTTTAATTATTTACTTTGCGAAGCCACGGTAATTCGGTGTGGTATGAATTTATTAAAAGAAAATTTAAGATTTTACTTCACTCATACATCAAACAGAAAAAAAAGAGTTGAAAACTATGCACCGAGCGCCAAATTCTTTTTAGTGTGCTTCCACCATTTTTATTTTGCGTACGTCCACTTACGAGAGAGCGGTCGGTGAGCGTTCTCACGTCCGACGATTATTCTAGTTCTACCTTAACTCTCAACTGTCAAGTAGTTTTTTTTTAAGGTTTTAAGTTTTTTTTTTTTTTTTTTTCAAATCCCCCGTGGTTTTCACCTTGATGTGGTGGGGGGGCTTACGTTCGTTCCTCCAGCAATCCAGCTGCAGGATCGAACAACCAAGAAAAACCAACAGAGATGTTAATCTACTTTTGAACCATTATAGGCAAATATGGAAAGTTACAAAAATGTATCTAAAAACCGAGTGGGGATATACACTCCAGTGTCGGCAGAAGTCACGGCTGCCGGCGAGGGCTTGGCTACGGCTAAGTCGCCAGTGACACCAACAATAACAACAACAACGACAACAACAACGACAACTACAACAACAACAACAACAACATCATCATCAACAGCTACAACAACTAAAGCCTGCAGCAGTGGTGCCCGTAAGTTTGATGGGGTATTTTCTGAATACCTCATGGAACTTACTGACTCTGAGGACGGGGCTGTTGGAACTGGGGAAGAGGAGATGGCGTCTGATGAGGAAAACCGTATCCTTAACGACGACGACTATCAATCCTTCGCCAGTTCAGACAGCTCAGACGCAGATGTCACTGTGGCCGAGAACCCTGCGGCAGGAATGATGAAAGCACCTCCTAAAGGCGAGTCTGTGGCGAAGCACCTGGCGACAGGAGCCAAGACTACTTCAACTCCTTACAAAGGGTCTGGGGCAAGTGATCCAACCGAAGTCTGCGCGGATGGCTCAGGGTCTTCCAAGACCGTGATGGCGGCCTTATCCGAAAGTCGATGTCCGTCAATCGATGGGCCAAAACCGACCGAAGGAAAAGTGGCGAATCCAAAAAAGCAGAACAAGGGAGGAGATCTTAATCCAGACCTAAAAAGGATTGGAAACGCCAAGAGGGCCGTGCGTAGGTATGGCAAGGGTGATCCTAAGAAGCTGAGCCTTAGGGAGTGGAAGCGGTTGGGCTGGGCCCAAAAACTGCTTGCCAAGTTAGAAACCAAAGGCATGAGTACGGTCGTCTCTAAGTCAAACGACAAGAAAGAAGTTGACAAGCCCCGAGCTCAGAATGCCTCTTCCTCCAAATCGTCTGGTGGCAACCCTAAAGTGAGGCCATTGAATGGTCCAAAACACTCGAGGGTCGAGAAAACTGGCCCAAGTCAAAATAAGAGGATGAGGCACAATGATTCGACGCCCCCTCAAACGTCATCCAACAAAAAATTTAAAACGTCCCACAGCGCAGGCACGCTAGCAGACATTGTTAGCCAAAGTCTCCAAGTGGCCGTTGTAAATGAGGGAAGCTCCGAGTTGGTGCTCACAAACGAGCAGTGGGCTCGGGTGGAGGTTAGGATTCTCGAATGTATCAACACCGAGATCCTGGCCTCTACCGGGTTTGTGCCGCAATTCGGGCCATTATCGACATTGAAGGGGTTCAAAATACTGACCTGCAAAGATGAACCCACCTTGAAATGGCTTAGGTTGAAAGTTTCGGAGATGACTGGGTTGCTCGAAGGGGTAACACTGAAAGTTGCCTCCAAAATGGACCTCCCCACTAGACCAAAAGTCCGCATAAATGTGCCGGGCCCTCACATCACCAAGGAACTCCTGGAAAACCTCCTCCGAGGTCAAAATTCCAGTTTTCCCAGCGGTGACTGGAAGGTCTTGGAGATAGAAGCGCCCTCCAAAACGGGCCAGGAAGCCATAGTGATGTTAAATCACGAGACTATGGCAATGCTTCCCTCCAAGGGTTTCAAGCTAATGGTGGGCATCAATATGGTTAAGGTGCGCCCGGTAGCCAGCCTACAAAAAACAAAAAACAAAAATGATGATGAAGGTGATACAGGCAAACATTCAACACAGTAAGTTGGCCTCGGCCACCTTAACCTCTTTGATGTCCAAAGATAACATTGATATCGCCCTTATTCAGGAGCCCTGGATCAACAGCGGCAGGATCTGCGGACTCAGCTCCAAAGATGTAAACCTGTTTTTTAATAAAGGGCCTACAGAAGGTAACTATCGGACATGTATAGTGGCGAAAAAAATTATAAATCTTTTCCTCTTATCTTCCCATAGTAGTGCAGACATGACGACGGTGAAGTGCGACAGAAAAGGGGCCCCGCCCCTGATCCTAGCCTCCATCTACATGCCAGGTGATTCACCGGGGCCACCGCCGTCAGCAGCCCTTGATGATCTCGTCAAAACAACAGGTAAGAACGGTTGGGACCTCCTGGTTTGTTGCGACGCTAATGCTCATCATCTACAATGGGGGAGCACCGACACAAATAAAAGAGGTGAGTCACTATTTGAATTTATTATTAAAGAAAATTTATTGATTTTAAATAAGGGTAACGAACCAACCTTTGTTACCAGAAACAGAAGAGAAGTGCTCGACGTGACGCTTTCCAGTAACTCAGACTCAATAAAGGTCAGTGACTGGAAGGTATCAAGTAATGTTTCATTCTCAGATCATAGAATGATAACATTCCAAATAGAGCACAAAATTGAAAACTTAAAACCCTATAGAAACCCCAGGAAAACAAACTGGGATGCCTTCAACACTAGATTGGCCACATCTTTGGGTCACTATGAACATTTACCATTGACAACCTGCTCTGACATCGACAAACATGTAAATGAACTAACGTTAGCCATAAACAATGCTTACGAAAGTTCCTGCCCCATTACCAAAAGTAAAGGCAGGCTCAACCCCGTATGGTGGTCCAAAGAGCTGTCTATACTTAGGAAAAACTCAAGGAGGCTTTTCAATAGAGCAAAATTCAGCAATGAACCTGCTGATTGGGACATCTTTAAGGTCAGTAAAAATCTGTACAAAAACCGAACGACCTATGCAAAAAGAGCAGCCTGGCAAAAATTTTGTTCAGACATTGAGTCTACAAATGAAGCTGCTAGGCTCAGGAAAGTCATGTCTAAGGTACCCTCTCCCCCGGGATTTCTAAAAAGACCGGATAATACCTGGACAGACTCCTGCTCTGAGACTTTAGAGTCACTTATAAGCACTCACTTCCCAGGGTGTACTATCAGTACATCTCCTGTGGACAGAGGGCCCAACATAAGTGAAATCTATGATATAGGCAAACAAATCGTAGATAGTAGGAAGGTGGCTTGGGCCATTGACTCCTTCTCGGCATACAAATCTGCAGGGCCTGATGGAATCATTCCAATTATGCTCCAAAGCTCTAAAGATACAATTGTTCCAATTCTAGTGGATATTTATATAGGCTGTCTTAACATCACCTATATTCCCGCTGGATGGAGAGAAGTCAATGTCATCTTCATCCCGAAAGCTGGCAAGCCCACCCATACCGAACCGAAGGACTTCAGGCCTATCAGCCTTTCCTCCTTTCTCCTGAAGACCTTAGAAAGATTAATTGACACTCATATTCGCCTAAAACTGAATGGTGGTGTGCTCTCACAGGCCCAACATGCGTACTTGAAGGGCAAATCTGTTGAGACAGCACTTCATGAAGTGGTTGGTACGATTGAGAAGTCGATACACTTCAAGGAATTCACTTTAGCAGCATTCCTTGACATAGAAGGGGCCTTCAATAATGTTGATAACGGTGCAATTCGACAAGCCCTAAACTCCGTCAGCATCGATCCATCATTGATAAACTGGATTGATTTCATGCTTCAAACGAGACTCATTAATGCAGAAATGGGTGACAGCAAGATAAGAGTTAGGACAAGTAGGGGCACTCCACAGGGTGGAGTACTTTCTCCTTTGCTTTGGCTCCTTGTCGTCAACCAGATCTTAGTTAAACTAAATCTGGGCGGCATCAAGGTAGTTGCATATGCCGATGACATTGTGTTATTGGCCTCTGGAAAATTTGTTCCCACTCTGAGCGAGCTCCTACAAACGTCCCTGGACAAGCTCAAAAATTGGGCCAGTAGTTGTGGCCTCAATGTTAACCCACTGAAGACAGAACTGGTGCTGTTTACAAGGAAACGTAATATTCCAAACATAAACCCGCCAACCATTAACGGAATACCGTTACAGGTTTCGGGTACTGCCAAATATCTTGGCGTTGTTCTCGATCGTAAACTAAACTGGAAAGAAAATATTAAAGAAAGAGAAAGAAAAGCCTCAATAGCTTTCTACACTTGCAGCAGAATTTTTGGTAAAAGATGGGGTCCCAGCCCCAGAACCATTCATTGGATGTACACAGCCATTATAAGGCCAATTCTAACGTACGCATGCATGGTCTGGTGGCCAGCCTTAGATAAGGAAACCAATCTAAAAACCATGACTAAAATTCAAAGACTAGCGTGTATTGGTACAACCAGTGCTATCAGGACCACACCAACGGCTGCCCTTGAAACTTTCCTTTCACTTGCCCCACTCGATCTGTTCACGAAAGAGTTGGCGGCCAAAAGTGCTTTAAGACTTCACCAATGTAAAAATTGGAAAAAGGGCCTCTACGGTCACAGAACTATAATGAATTTTACAGACATAGACATTCAAACAGACTACGTTTCACCGCACATAGATTTCAACCCAGTAACCATAACAGATATTCCAACCAGGGAACTCTGGAATGAAAACAGGGTCATAAATGAAAATCATGTTTCGGTCTTTACTGACGGTTCCAAAACCTCGGAGGGGGTTGGGTCAGGCATCTACTCAGATAACCCATCCATAAATAGATCGTTGAGGCTTCCAAACTTTTGCAGTGTATTCCAAGCGGAAGTACTGGCAGTTTGCGAAGCGGCGAAACATCTTGCCTCATGTGAATTAGTAAACAACAATATTGATATTTTCATAGACAGCCAGGCGGCAATTAAAGCCATTTGCTCAATCACCACAAAGTCCAAACTGGTCGACCGTTGCCGGAACGAGCTAAGAGTACTCAATGCAACGAACACAGTAACCCCAAGATGGGTTCCAGGACATAGGGATATTCACGGGAACGAAATGGCGGATGAACTGGCCAAAAGTGGTTCATCTCTTGATCCGAGCCAAATCGAAGCCTCTGTGCTCATGCCACTGGAGCAAGAAAAAAGTAGAATACACCAGAGTTTCTTAGAGGCTGCAAATGTCAGATGGTCATCCATCGACACTTGTCGGGTTTCTAGGAATCTATGGCCAAATATTTCAAAGAAAAAAACTGATTACTTACTCAAGCTAAGCAGGCCTCAATTATCTCTCATGGTTGGTGTCCTTACGGGCCACAACTCAATGGGAACCCACTTGAACAGAATGGGCATCAGCTCATCGGACTTATGTAGAGGGTGTCATGATGAAGAGGCAGAGGAGGGCTCCCCTCACTTCCTTTGCGAATGCCCCAGCCTAGCTAGAACCAGAAAAGAGGCCCTTGGAGAATATTTCTTCGACGAACTGGGCGACATCTCTGTCTTGCCACTAAAGAACATTCTGAAATTCATTCAGAACTCAGGATGGTTCAAGGAGGCCCCTAACACCTAAAACTTCCTATTAACTCCCTCCCTATCCCTCCTCACTAACCACCTATACCCCGGGGAGCGCAATGGATCCTACGAGATCCGAGTGAGATGGTGCGGCTTGCCGTATTATCACCCCTTCCAACCTAACCTAACCTAAGGTTTCAAATACTATACTGCACAAATGCCAGAAAACTCTTGCATGGGATTTTTAATACATTCCAATCATCAAAAATTATTATTTAACAAAAGTTTTTTTTCCAACTATGAGTAGAAACATATCGATCACCACTTCACCTACTATTCTGCGACTTCAAAAAGGCGTGATAGTGTCAATAAGAAATTAATTTGACTTACTTCGCGTATAACTATCATTAAGGCTACATAATGATGAATCCAAATTCACGTTCCCCAGAAGGGAAGGGTATCAGAGGAGTTTGAAAACGTAATTGGGGGTAGACAAGGCTGTACCTACACAGTCACCAATACTGTTTCAGTTGGTGATAAGTGATGAGTTGCATGCAGCTTTGTCGACTGCAAAATAGAGGAATTCAGTGGAATCTGCAATCATACCTCAAATATCTAGACTAAGCGGACGACGTATGCTTACTCTCTCATAGAATCATGGATCTCCATCAAATGACAACAAGGGTGGAGAGAAAAGCTGAAACAATTGGGCTTGAGATCAATACGTCAAAAACAAAAAGTATCAGCTATGGAACTTCCTCATCTTCCCAAGTAGATATTTCTGGACAACCAGTAGAGATGGTACTCGTAGAGAGTTTTCAATATATCTGAAGCATTCTCTCTACTTATAGCGGGACTGAACAAGATATAATCAGCCGCACCGGGAAAGGAAAGGTTACGTTCGGAATGCTATCCAAAATATGAAGAAACAAATCTATAAGCCTCAAGACCAAGCTAGGACTGTTCCGCTCTAATGTTGAATCCGTGCTTCTTTATGGGGGCAGCACTTTGAAAGTAACACTCACTGTCACAAGAAAGCTGCAAGCATTCGTGAACAGATGTCTGCAAAACATCTTGAGGATTTTCTGTCCTATCCGTATCTCCAATGATGAACTTCATTAGAGGACAAGTCATGAAACCATCGAATCTATAATACGAAAACATAAGTGGCAGTTGATTGGACATACGCCTCGAAAATGCCAAAGTGCATTGCCAGTCAAACGTTGTAATGGAGTCCTCTCACGCAGCGAGGCAGTAGTGTGGGCCGACCTAGAAGTGCTTGGCGAAGAACTGTCGAAGAGGAGTCAGCACCACTGGAGAAAAGTTGGAGAGATCTGAGTTACATCTCCAGAAACCGTACACAACGGTGAGTGGGAGCAGTGGAGGCAAGGGGAATCTCACGGTAACAGGTCCGAGGACCTAAGTAAGCTATGTTTGTTCCGCTCCAATGTTGAATTCATGCTTCTTTATGGGCGCAGCACTTGGAAAGTAACACCCGCTGTTACAAGAAAGCTGCAAACGTTCGTGAATGGATATCTGCGAAACGTCTTGAAGAGTTTCTAGTCTAACCGTATCTGCAATGATGAACTTCAAACCAGGACAGTCCAGGATACCATCGACTCTATCGAAAAGGTCATGAGTGTATTTGAGTCAAGCAATGTAATTGAAAACTCTCGCGCACTCTCTTATGCAGCTAGGGAGAGAGCTGAGGTATGTACATCTCTGGATACCGAGTCGCTTAGGAGAAGTAGAGGCCCTATGTTTCGCAAGAGGAACCTCACGGACGTTAAAGGTCCGAGGATCTAAGTAAGTAAGTAGAAACAGTCGACTTCTTCTTAGTTGAATTTTCAAGAGATAATTATCAAAACTAGTTATATTCAGAGAGAGTTTAACTGCATTGTCCAATGGGGAATTAAAAATCATGTTGATTTAATGGCTCAAAAACTCAATGCCGTCTTCTGTCATTAAAGTGGAACCGACCCTAAATGCCACTATCCATGTGTGGTACGTGCATCGAGGAACAACTTTTAGTTCTCGGTACGTGCATCACAGACCACCTTTTGTGGAATGATCATAATATTTGGCGTCTCCAAAAATGCTACTAAGTGTTTAGGTTTTCTCCGACGATGCAAGAAATTCTTCGCCCCTTCTGATCTGGCTGTAATCTAAAAAGCATTTATCATATTTGGGCAGTTGCTCCAATAACCCACCTGAGTCTATTATAGGAAAATGATAGGCAATACAACTATAACGGAAGCATTTGCATCTCTCGAACACTTTATCTTACCGTTATTTTTATAAACAGTGTTCGAGTGAAATAGCCAGTTGCATTCCTCCCCTAAAACAATTCAACCGTAATACTCGTACTTCTACGAATGCTCATAAGCCTTGAGCCCAGCTTCCGACGTACTGTAAAGTACAGAGATTTTTTCTTCAGTCGCACTACATGAATGTGGAACGCTTTATCCGCCTCAATTGTCATTGTGATATTCAAACATTCAAAACCAATGTACATCGGTATCTCCTTATAAATCCTCTCCAAATTTTCTAACGCTCGCACTGTGCCTGACAATTTAAGAGTAGTCATAACCCCTTGAGTGCGCGTAAAATATAAAAAAAAAATAAATAGGGAAATTCAACTTACACCCCTATAAGGGCTATCAATTGTCGACTTGATAGTTGATAAACCTTGGAAATTGGGTTTTTAAACTCAATTTATTAAAAAAAAACTAATGAATTCTTTTAATTTTTTAGTTTTCTTGTGTTTCGCAACGGTCTGCATCATACCCAATAATCACAACTTTTCTAAGTTGCATTTTTAAACATCGATTTTAAAATGTATCAACTATCAAGTTGATAATTGATAGTCGTAATAGGGGTGTAAGAGGAAGTTCAACTTAGATTAAGTTGACTATGTGAACATTTTTTTTAACAAAAATTTGATAAAGTTAAATTTTCTGACATTTAAAAATATTTTTTCAGGAATTGCCTTTCCACGTAAACAAATGGAAATGGAACCAAATTTTTTGTTTGGCTTGTTTTAACCTTCAAGCACTATAATTTCTTACATCAAAATGCTCATCACCCTGATGAATTAGAAATCAGTGTTACCTCCATTGTTCAACCCATAACTTACCGGCCAAATCAAAAGTGTGATGAAATTGAATTAATATTATTTGTTTCTAATTTTTAACTCAAAAACTAACAAAAAAAACCACAAATCAACAACGCAAGAGGCCAACCGCAATAAATTTTGTGGAATAAAATTTGAAAATCCATGTTTCATCCATGTGGTATGCTCACGTGTTGGTAAATCAATTGATTTATTCTATTCCCTTATTCACCAAGCAGCTTTGCAAAGAAAGTTTTCTCTTTTTCTCTCTCTTTTTCAATTAATTTGTTTTAATAAAATAAAAAAGTGTCAAAAATATATATGTACATACAAATACAAAATCACAATGAAGCTGTGTAAGCTTTAATTTAAAAATTCACTAGCTGTTACACACACGCATCTTTCTGTCACGAATTTTGTTAAGTTTATGTGTAGCACTAGAAAACGGCTTCTTTAAAAAAAAAAAGGAAAAACTTATGAAATTGTTCTTTAAATTATCGATCTGATATATCAATGAAATTGTACGACCCCAAAATTTCAAAATTTGTACCCAATCTGATTTCTTCCATAAATTTGAATTTCTAAGAAGAAATATTAAAATCGTTGAAGCAGTTTGAAAAATTAATTTGAAAAAAAAAAATTATATATAAATAAAGTTACATATCTGGAAATACATACCGGGTGTAAGAAAAAGAAAATTTTGAAAAAAACGCAAGACCCTATATGAATTTTAGTTCACTAAAAGTTTTAAATTTAATAAAACATTGACACTTTTGCCTTGGACCAAACCAATACTCTCCAAGAGCAGATAATAACTTTTTTTTTTTTTAATTACAACTTCAGTAACGTGAAGATACTTCATTACACCCTGTAAAAAATATACCTGTTGGTTATATGCAAAGTAAGAAAGATTTTTGAAACCGTTTGGAGAGTTTTAAATCACCTTGTGACTACGCGCTGATAATAATATACATATATAGTAAATTGAAGGACTTTTGATTCCTCGCTTTCGTCTTCTAACGGAAATGGTTAAGTGTTTCGGAAATTGTAGAAACCTTACCTCCATTTATGTATACTAACCCCCAATCGAATTCATTGGATATAATTTGCACTCAGGGATGTGGAGTGGGAGAGCACCTTTTTCAGTTTGACCTTTTTTGTGCGGCCCCACAGCAAATAAAAATTATACATTTTTTTGTGCTCGTCTTCGTAACTCAGTGCGCTAGCTGAATGTTTATCCAACCCAGGCCCAGGAGTCTCATCCCAGGTGAAGAATACAATCTCATAAAATAGGACGATGCTTAGAATATTGATGAGGAACATTGTGCTCTGAAGAGATGTGAATTGTAGGTACTTATCTATAGCAATAGTAAGTTCTGGAAAATGAGTTTTCTTTGTTTTTTTTTTTTTTCTTCTTGTTATTGTTGTTTGAATTGAAGAATGAACCTTTAATTTATGTATTTCTTAGTACAACAATATTTATAACCTTTGTAATCATTTTTTTTTTTGCAGATGATGAGATTTCCCAGCAAAACACATTTCCTAGATATTGCCCACGGAACAGAATCATATATTTTACTAACATCAATCTAGATTACACAGAAATGAAAAAATTGAAAGAAATCTTACTTCCATGAGAAGAGGTATGGATCATCATAATAATTCTTTGAAAAACAAAAACTGCTAACCAAAGCAATAAGCCATAGAATTTCAACACAAATTATGAAATACCTTAAGCAATTCATTTTGGTAAAATTAAAATAAAATGCTTTGTACAGAAAAAACATTAACACCGAGAGACATGATGATAAAATATTATTTTAACACACGACAAAGACAAAGGCAAAGACGAACAAATAAAACTGAAAAGTATATTAAAGGATGTTGTAGGATGTTGGTAACTTCCGGTTTCCTAATTAGAACTTCTCAAGGAAATTGAATCTAAAAATGAATCTTTATTGGAGCACGTAGTCTGAAGGATTAAATTAATATCGATCGACCTTATTACAGGACAACAACTCACAGTTAAGTTAGTTAAATGACAGAGGAGGTGAAATTGAATTGACTTACTGCACACATTTCAACAACATTAAGGACTTTGAAGTAGGTAATGTCATTTTAAATTCAACCAACATCTCGATAATTTGTATCTTTTTATGTAATGTTGTTTTCAATAAATTGAAGATCTTAAATCCTTAATGACAAATAGAACACAAAAAGATGTTACATTTTTGGCCCAGGTCAGAAGTTTGGGGTTAAAAATCCAACTTATGGGGTTGGGTGCGAAATTTCTCATTCAAAATCTCGCGTTGCGAAATCTAGCAATTAAAAATTCTTTGCTTTTCATAATTTCACAATTACTGAATCCCGCAATAACAAAATCCAGCAATGAGCCTATGGGCCCTTCTTTTCATGGAAAATTGTATTTTCTGTTCAAATACAATCAGGTACCAAAATTACAGAAATTAGCTTAAGCTTAAGAACAAAATAGGTACGTATACGTCTCGGTGTACGAAAAATTCTCAAAACGAGATTATGAAAAGCACGATTATTCATTTGTGAGATTTTTGTCTTTGAGATTTTCAAAAAAGCCCACATTTCGATATTTTAGTTTGCCACAAAAAAAATGTGTTTTTACGAGAAAGTGACAAATCTTCTTGCATTGAAAAAGTGCATGTCATCTTAGCTGTTCGGACTTGACAGAAGTAATGCGTACACAGGAATTGTTGAGAGTTGAATGTTACTAGGTCTTAGATCTCTTCTCGCTGTAACTTTTTTTTATCGATATACATAGGTATGGTCACCATTTTTTCAGGGGCAAAAAAGAGGACATATTTTTCAAAACGTACTAAAATCTTAGAACGAATAATTTTTTAAAAGTTTAAACTTAAACTAAACTTTAAACCAGAACTCATAATTGATAACATAAAACTAAAATACTGGCAATATTATTTAATAAGTTTGATGCAAAGGAAGTTTCACCAGTATTCATAAACGCTTATTATCTTTAGTCAATTCTTATCAATTAAACGAAATTCAAAAAAAAAAATAAACTAATTCACCAGAGTAGGTCGGTACCCTAACGTGTAATTAAGTAAACAAAAAAATTCTGTCAAATATATAAAGGAAACAGACCATGGTGACAAAAATGGTATTAACAAGCCCGAATATGTGCACCTTATCTAATAAATACTCTTTGGTAACATCATAGTTCTTGTTGACTGAAAGAAAGAAACTGTTTGCCATAAGAGATAAAAGGCACCAAGCATTTAAGCTGTTTGTAGTGAATGTTTTAATTTTTCAATGACAGCCTTCAATCCTTTTCTTGCTAAAGCCACGAACTGCAACTAAAAAGTTCTTGTTGCAAACAGTATTCACTATGACAGCTCACGGTCTAATATCTACTTACACGTATTTTTGAAATTTTGGCGTAGGAATATACCAAATTGACACAAAAAGTTTAAGAACTTAAAACAAAAATTTAATCCATTACAGAAAGATATAATATTGTTTGGCCCAAGAAACTTTATCTTCAAACTGATAAAAAACCATTCCTATTACCTTCCAAAATCAAATCTTTAAACCTTAAAAGAATGGTATTTATTACAAACAATATGTTATTCAAAATATTTTGTTTGCCTTATTTGGGAAGCACGGCACTTGTATTTGTAGTTTGTTTGCTTCCCAATTAAGGTGCAACTATTATTATAAAATGTTGCGTAGGCAAGAGGAGAGGAGGATGTCGGTAAAGTGGAGGGGTAGGAAAAGGAAGAGGTAGGAAAGAGAGAAAGGAAGAGATTGGAAAAGGAAGGTGGAATGTCAAGTCCCGGGGACGCGGCCTGCTTGCATATTGCACGGCGTCAGCTCGTCGGACGGGGGGGATCTTGCCCCCGGAAACTTAACCTCGCCTGCAAACAAAAACACTTATCAGGCCTGGGGAAAACTAGGGAACAAAAATCGTCGGACTAGCAAAGACCACGGACGGACTATCGTCACACCAAGGCACTGCGGATGTTGATGCAGTGAGGCCATTTCCCACCCTACCATAGGAATCCTCGGCCATTTTTGGATTCCCCCCAAGATGGTGGATGATCGGTTTCAGATCATACCATCTTCACCGAAACCTTTAGCCACCTTCAGCACCCCTGAAAAAAAATCTTCAAATACTCATGTTCCGGCTATCGGAACACAGAAAAAACAGGCAATTCTTTTCATCAAATTGGCGTTTTGAAATTTATTATATACAATTTGAAATAATTTAAGAATTTAGGTTTTAACATTGGATATGAAACAATTATCAACAGTTAAAATAAATAAAGAAAAAAATAATTAACAAAAAAAGTTAAGGAACAAACCAACAAAATATATGAAAGTAATGTGACCCCGAATGGATCTTCAATTGTCGAAGTTATAGGATCCCCTTTCTGGGATCCTCTATAAAAAACGCAGGAGTAAAATTTTCCCTACCCCTAAAGAGCTCTGTAAAGGTAGCCTAGGATTCACACCACTAAAACAATGAACAATTACAACGCGAGGACAATCGAGGACCCTATTCCTAAATCACTTTTGAAATCTTGAATTTGGGATATCAATTTAACAAACAAAAGTAAATATAAATGAAATAAATATTTAAATAAACTTCACGCCTTCCTAAACAAATGTATAATAAATTAAATAAATAACAATAATAAATAAGGGACGAACACAAACACAAAATTTTCTATAAAAATATATAGGTAGGTTTATGTTTCTCTTATTTTTTTTTTTTGTATGGGGCAAATCCGATTCTTGTTTCTTATTTCTTTTTTTATTGCTTTTAATAATCACTGCTTTCGGTTTTTTTTTCTTTCGTTTTCAACACTTATTTTCTTTCTTTTCCTTCTGGTTTTGCTTTCTCTAATTTTTTGTTATCTTTCTTTTTCAGACTTAGATTTAAAACTAGAACTCACTGACTTTTGGGACTTGGGCGTTCAGAAACTCCTTTTGGTTGGTAAGCGGTTGGTGGCGGAGCCCCAGCATAGAGGATGGACTCGATAGCGCCGCACCGGACAAACTGGCTTGTGGGCAATTTTGTTCGTTGTCCAAGTCGGATGTTGGACCTCAAAATAATCCCAGAGGTTGAGTTCTGTAACACCTCAAATTCGGATCGAAAACCGGAACGGAAAAGAAGTCGGAAGTCAGCAAAAAAATCAGGAACAATAAACGGAAGTCAGCAAAAAAAATCAGGAACTCTTTATTGTTCCAGCAGTCAGCAAGAAAAATCGTATGGCGGCCCAGTACTTTGATGTTGGTCTGGGGCCGCCAAGAAATTACCTAAAAGCTTGTCTACATTACACACTTTTCAATAAATTTATTTTTATTCTAAAACTCACCACTGGAATTTTTAATAAGAAAGTTTGAAACTTTTTCCCTTTTTTTTTGAGCAAAATGAGGCGACACTAAGGGGCCTTAATTAGGTATAAGCCTAGTTGTTATTCTGAAGAACTTCTAAAATAATGGAACATCTAATTATTTAAAAATTAAACCACTTAAAAAATAAAATTTACACACCAATATATGTCGATTTTGATTTTAATATATTTTGTCTTTCGATTTTTTTAAATTTCACTTAAAGATGCACCGAGATAAATTTGCGCCACCTGTTGCTTCGATAGACTTGTTGAAAATTAATCATATTGGCCGGCTACTATACAAAACGTCAAAACAACATACCTCAATAGTCGTTTTTGTTAGTGTGGGTGTGCCAAAACAACGAGGGTAGGCAAAAAAAAACATACAAACTTCTCGGATGATTTTTCCCTAACTGCAAAACATCATCCGATCCACATCTCTGTACCCGCATACATAAACACACATAAAAAAAATACACCTGTATTTACTTCCCGTGCATATGTATGGGTGTACACAAGAAAATGACTTTTATATTTATCTCTTTTTGTTTTCTTCTTCGAATTTTGACGAAGGGCATGTTCAACAATAATGGCCAAAATACAAGAAGACCTAGCTAATTCCCGACAGGTGGCGTTGGTGAAAACAATTTTCGTAAAACTTTCACGAGTAAAAATTTTAACATGATTAAGCGTTATTTACTGTGCAAATTCACCAAAACGTAATTTCTTTCGTTTATGTCTCAGAATGACAGTTAACACCTCCAATAACTTTTTGCCAAAACTCTTCAACTCGGGTCAGAAATTTTTCAATTGTTCAACAAAAAAAAGGATACGATAGACAGTCTTGTATAAATGTTTACCCATTGAACTATACGGACACTTTTAGATCTCAGTATTTATAGTTTATACGCATTCCCTGCCTCTACTCATTCGTCAAATCATAAACGTCAAAGTTCAACCAAAAAAAATCCTAAATGTCTACTCTCCCCATTCAATGTGTCAAAAAGACGCAACCCGAGACGACCAACCAAAAATAAACGTGTAAACGTCAACACGACGAAACATGAAACGACCAAAAAAAAAGTCGTGTAAACAGGCTCCTACTTCCAATCGGTCTCTTATCTCTCTTTATATATTCTATTATCTTTGGCTATGACACCTCCTAAAAACCACAGATAGTAAACAAAACAGACAGACAACAAAAACACCGGCATTGAACGAGGATAGGTATGTAGGTATTCTTTTCTTTCATTTATTTAGTTTCTATTTATTTATACAGGTACTTTTTCCTATTGAATTTTATTATAAACTAATATTTCTATTTTCTCTCATCTTAGGTGGAATCCGCATCACCTCACCATGATGGCTTGCCAGGCGTCCGCAACAAAATTTGTTGCTTATTCAGATATATTCTGAATAAGCAATAAAAATAAATTCGGTCGCATGGAAAAACTGCCTTCGAGAATCTATCGTGGGGCTCCGTGATGGATAAGGCTGGTAAGTACATGGGTATTATTCATTTAAATCTCGTATTTAAAAATATTTTCGTTTCATTAATTTTAGATTGTCGAGGATACAGTGGGGAATAACCCACGTTCAGCCGGGCATAGATAAGACGCCAAGTAAGATTCCTATAGGAAGCTGGTTACCAACGCCGCGTCCTAACAGTATCGTAAGTACAGTAACTTTATGAAGAATGCCTTTACTCTAATGTTTTTTTTTCTTGTCAAGAATTATTCAGATAAGGATACGAATTCGAGGTCAACAACAAACCAAAAACAAATATCAGCTGTAGCTGGGGTGGTCTATGACCTTCATATATATTATATTCAACTCAGCTATACCTACATACGTGTACATTTAACTCATCTAATGTTATTTTATAAAACTGGTGAGTTATCTTGCTATTGTTTTAGAAACGTGAAAAGTTATAGTAATTAGATAGTGACACATAACAATAAGCATGCAAATAAATACGAAAAGGTGGAAAAACACAAATAAATAAATAAATAATGAATAAGTAAAAGTGGTATAAAAAAACTAAAGCTAGTATCACAGATCGAAAAAAAAAACTTAAAGCTAATATCATAGATTCTAAAATAAAAAGTTACTTAACCTAGAGTTAAACAAATTAGAAAAGTAGATATCACAGTTCAAAAAAAAAAAGGTTAAAGCTAATATCACAGATTATAAAATAAAAAGTTTCTTAACCTAGAGTAAAAAAAATTAGAAAAGTAAATATCACAGATTGTTAAACTTATTAAAACTATCAGTCTTATAGAAAATTAATATATTTAATACGTAAAATATCACAGAAAGCGAAGTGGTTAAAACCTTAAACCTAGAAATCACAGATGCTTTAAAAATTAGTTAAAATATCGATAAATAAATAAAAAATAACTAAAAACAATTAACAATTAGCAACATTTAGAACAAAAAACATGCAACTAATAAAATATCTTATAAAATATATATAAACTTCCTTGTCTTTATTGAACATTTTCAGGTTCTTTGTGTTTGAGATTGGGGGTTTGGATTTTCTTAAACTTATTTTTGTTTTGTTTGAAAATTTTTCAAACGGTGAGGTACGAAGAGGAAATAAATAATTTAAAATAATAAAATAACCAATAACGAATAAATAATTGACGATTACGAATAAACAGATAAATAAATAACGAATAAGGACAGCCATATGAAATGCAACGAATATTTTTGGAAAACGTTTTTAATTGCGCTTTCGGTATTTAAATTAAAATGTTTCTTTTGATCAGCTCATTGTTTTAAATCTTTCGCGTGATATATTCCCATTCTTTTTCCATTAAGATTTTCAAGTTCGTACATTTGGTTTCCTATCTTTTTTATAATTCGGCATTTAAGATATTTTGGCGAAAGTTTGGCGGATAGATATTTCGAGGAATCGCTTAACACGAAGTTCCTTCGATATACCTCTTGTCCGGGTAGATATTGAACGTTTTTGGTTCGGACGTTATACGTTTTCGCTGATTTTTCGTTGGCTTTAAAAATGTTTTCGCGTATTTGATTCCTTATGCACTGCAATCGGTTTTGCCGGGAAAGAGTTAACAACTCGTTGTCGTCTACCGCGTTCAACTTTTTTGCAAGTTCATAACTGCTACCGTGCATCATCATATTAGTACCGAATAAGGCATAATATGGTGATACACCAGTAGAGCTATGAACCGCGCTCCTTAACGCACACGCAATATCGCCAAGGTGCGTATCCCAGTTTCGTTGGTCATCCTTAAGGTATGATCGGATAGCAGCTAACAACGAGCGGTTAACCCTCTCCGACGCGTTTGATTGCGGTGCATAGTGCGCCGTTTTAAAATGCCTTATCCCATATTTCGTCGTCAAATTTTGGAACTCCTTCGCGACGAATTGTTTTCCGTTATCGGAATGCACAATGTACGGAACTCCAAACACGTTAAAGACTTCCTCTTTCAAAAATTTGATAACGTTCGATGTTTTTGCATTTCGCATCGCTTTCAATAACACAAATTTGGACAAATGATCTAAAACTACAAACACGAATACATTGCCTAAATTGGACCTCGGATAAGGTCCCAAGAAGTCAATATATATTTTTTCAAAAGGACGATTACTACAATAAGACGTTACAATAGGGGGACGAGATACTTGGTTTGACGCTTTACACTGCTTACACACACTACAATTAGAAACATATTCACGAACATGCACGGTCATATTAGGCCAATAAAAGTATTGCTTCAGGCGATTCAGGGTTTTTGCTATACCACCGTGAGCAGAGTTAGGAGGATCATGGGCCCTACTTATAATTTCTTCGGTTAAAGCCGAGGGTACCCAAAGGAGCCAAGAATGCTCCCACATCTCTTCTCCACCTAACTTCTTGAAAGCTTTCTTATACACATATCCGTCTTCATACTTTAAATCAGGAAGCTCACCCTTACATTCGATCACTGTTTCTATTAGATCTAAATAGTCACTGGATCGGAATTCCGCTGACTTCAGGTCAATCAACGGGGCAACGTCCTCAAGATCCAGAGAATCTACATGTACCCGAGAAAGAGTATCCGGTACTACATGTTGGCTGCCTTTACGGTGCTGTATGTCGAAGGTATAGGACTGCAACGACAAACTCCACCTTGCGAGCTTACCACTCAAGTCTTTCATGCTCATCAGCCATTGAAGACTTGAATGGTCAGTAATGACAGTGAAGTCCATACCCTCGACATACGGCCTGAATTTCTTCACAGCCATCACCGCGGCCATACACTCCTTCTCGGTGACACTGTAGTTCCTCTGACTCTTATTAAATTTTTGTGAAAAATAAGCAATAGGGACTTCCTCCCCTTCCTCGTCCAATTGAGACAGTACGGCACCAATTCCCGCGTCTGAAGCATCACATTGGATGTAAAATCGTTTTGTAAACTCCGGGCGCGAAAGAACCGGTGCCGAGATCAACGCTTTCTTCAGATCTTCAAATGCTTTCAGCGCCTCGTCCGTCATTTTAAATTTTTCGCTCCTCTTCTTCAACAAGTCAGTCAAGGGTGCAGTCAGGGTCGAGAAATCTTTTATGAATTTCCGATACCACCCTGCCATGCCAAGTAACCTCCGAACCTGCCTCGGGGTTTTGGGAATCGGGAAATCCACGATTGCCTCTACCTTAGCAGGATCGGTTTTAAACTTCCCACCACCAACTATGAAGCCCAAATATTTTAACTCCTTGAAGCAAAACTTTGATTTCTTCATGTTGATGGTGAGATTAGCTCTGCGTAAGCAGTCGGCTACTTCACTAAGCAAGGTGATATGCGTCTCGAAATCCGGCGCCATGATAAGCAAATCATCGAGGTACACAAAGACACGCTCCCTAAGTCGTGCAGGAATTACCTTGTCCATCAACTGGCTCAACCGCTGAGCTGCATTGCACAACCCAAACGGCATCACAGTGAATTGGTACAAGGGTCTTCCCGGTACCGCAAAGGCAGTCTTTTCCCTACTCTGCTTCTCCAGCGGTATTTGCCAAAATGCTTCTTTTAGATCGATACTACTCATGTAGATCGCATCCGGAAATCGGCTGGTGAGTCCTTCGATATGGGGGAGAGGGTTAGCGTTCTTCTTCGTCAGTGAGTTCACCTTACGAGAATCCAGGCAAAGTCGATTTTTGCCTGGTTTCCGCAAGAGAACCACTGGCGAACACCACGGACTTTCACTCTCCTCAATAACGCCGAGACTCAACATCCGATCTAACTCTTCATACAAAATGGCTTGTATCGCTGGAGACACAGGGTAGTGACGCTGTTTCACAGGGAGTGCATCCCCTGTATCAATGACGTGCTCCATTAACGCCGTCTTTCCCAGACCATCACGTTCAAAACATAAAAATCTCTCTCTGACTGCATCCAGCCTGGCCTGCTGATCAGAGTTCAACTGATGAACATTTGAAGAATCTGATTGGTCATCAATCGAAATACTACTTATGATTCCTGGGGCTAACTGGAAAACTCTCCAAAAATCAACCCCAAGATAGATTTCCTGATCCAAATTGGGTACTAGGAAGAAAGTTAGCCCCTCGACTTTATCTTTATATTGGACTTTTATTTCAACTTTGCCCACAATTGATTGACTCTTGCCGTCAGCGGTCCTAACTCCTGAATGAAAGGGAATAATAGGGCAGCCAAGTTGCTCAATCAACTGTTTGCAATTCTTGCCTAAAATGCTAATGCTGGCTCCGCTGTCCAGCAAGCCTAAAAATTCTCTTGATCCTATTTTGATCTTAGCATAAGGTCGAGGATCTGACTCTAAATTTAAAATTGTCGATGAAATTTTGTTTTTAATTTCTTTTCTAGCCTTAAATCGGGCCCTAGTTTTTAAAATATTCTTCGATGGTGCGCGGATCGCATTATTAAAAATCCTTGCTCTAGCTTCCTCATACTCTTGAAGACGAACATGTAATGGCCTAATTTGAAAAACTTGTGTTTTTCTTTCTTTCTCTTCTTCATTTTCAACTTTTTCTAGGCGCTTTAAAATTTTTAATTTTTGCTCTTCTTCTGGAAGAGTTTCTAAAATTCTAACTTTTTCATTTTCTTCTCTTTTTTCTTCATCTTTATAGTTTATTGGGGGTTCTGTTTTGGGGTTGTACGCGATTCCCCCAGAGCCTTCGCGTCCCTCGCTCGGTTTTCCGGGTGGCATCGGGGACAACTGGGTGTCTTTACACCCTCCTGGCCGCATTTGAAGCAGAACAAATTTCTCACATCCGACTCACAGTCGAAGTACGTATGTCCTGAAACTTTGCAATTCCAGCAAACAAGCTTAGTTACGTCGGTATATCGCCGTGGAGGATCTCTTGGCCTCGCTGCACCGAACTGATAAGCAGCGAGTTGTTCATCCGAATGCTGGTGCTCATCTTCATACTCCAGCTCATTCACTCCGTACTTGTGTGGGGGCCTACCAGCTGGTTTGGGTAGGTCCCGATCTCTTTTCGGAAAAGCCGCTTCCGCTTCCTTGCAAACGTATCTCAACTGATCGAGAGAGAAAATCGCTTGAGGAAATACCAGATTTCTTAGTTTCTCGTTCAGATTTCGTTTTATAATTTTTACCATATCGGTCTCTGGTATCGGCATCCTCAATTGGTACCTCATCTTATTAATAGCCACGAAAAATTCCTCACTACTTTCATAGGAGTACTGCTTCCTATCTAATATGTTCCGGACTATTTCTAAATCTGTGACGGGGTTTTGATACCGGCTCAATAAAGCCTCTTTTAAGGTGGGCCAGTCGAAATCCCTATCAACCTGAAATTGCCAGAACCAATCATAGGCTGGACCTGACAATAATTGATGAAAATCTCTCAGAATCTCGTTCCAAGAGCAAGCATAACGACTTTGTAGTTTTTCTAACCTAAAAACAAAGTCTTCTACGGTTAACTTGTCAGAAATGCCGTCAAAGCTTAATCCCCATTTATCTATTTTTATCTGGGTTCTGTATCCAGAATGCAGATACGGATTAACTACCGGCGGCGGTGGAAATGGAAAAGGTGTGTAAGGGGTTCGGTAACCTCCAAAAACGTTCTGATTGGCCTGTGGTTGAAATGGTCTTTCCGGAGCTACTGAAGCTGGATTGGCTCTAGGTTGCTGTCTTACCGGAACAAAAGCGCTCCTACCCTGATTTACCGAGCTATTTGGCAACCCTGGTGGAGGTCTTGGTGGAACAGTTGGCTGTCGAGGCAATTGGTTGTTTGCTACTGGAGCAGGAAGAGCTAGATTTAATTTTTCGAGAAAACTACTGAGCTGTTTCTCAACTTCGGCACTCACGGAACGCGTCACGTCTTTCTCCAAACCCTTTCTGCAGGTAGACATACCTCTCGCTATCCCCATATTTATAAAATATTCTATTTCTTCCGGAATAACCTTATTTGGTTTCGTTTTAGGTAACGTCCTTGCGATACTCTCGAGAATTCCCCGAGAACCATGATTGGATGGGATACTCCGTGGCCTATCCTCGTTCTCGCTACCAGTGTTTTGCCTCACAGTGTTATCCAGAGAACCGAACATTTCTTGTGGAGGTGGCACTTCTTGAGCCCCAGCACCGCTTAGATCACTATATGATGGTGTGGAAAGAGAATCGGTGTGGCCACTTGTATTTTGGTCACTTTGAGTGTTAACACCCGCGCCATCTACATTATGAGATGTGGATCGGACACGCCTATCAGTTACCAGAGGAGAATGTAAGACTCTTTGCCTAGCACCCGTATCTAAATTTTGTGTAGCCGACCTAGTAATCCTCATTTCTTCTTCAATTTCAGCATTTCGGATTAATCGCTGGATGCGTTCTTCCTCAGCTTTATTTACATGTGCCATTTTCAACTAAAAAGCTTCAACTGATTCAATGAACAAAATCAACAACAACGAAAAGTGGTGAGTTTTTTTGAGTAGCTATTTTTTTCTATATCTGAAAACTAATTCTTCTAACTAGAAATGTAACTCTTTCAAAAAAACTGATATTGTACCAAAAAAAGAAACAATCAATTTCAAAAATTATTTAAACCTAACAAAAAAGATCAATAGACGATGAAAAATAAATTAATGACGGTAGAAAAATATAAATTTCTCAAAAACTGAATTAAAAAAAAAAACGAAAAAGATAAATTAATAAAAAAAAACTGTTTAACTTTAAGAAAAAAAACTATTATGTAACAAAAAATATAATAAATAAAAAAAAACAAATTTAAATAAATAACGCAAAACTGTGTACTTAAGTAAATTATCAGACAAAAATATGAAAATGTAAGAAAATGCAAAATTAAATATCGAGAAAAACAAAAATGAAACTAATAACTATTGTGAAACTATGAAAAATATTCAACCATGTATTTAAACTTTCATGAAAAATGAAATTTAAAAACCGAAAAACTAATAAAAATAACAAACTCTAAATGTAAATTATGTTAATAAAAAAAATGAAGTCCTTTCAAAAGTGTCTTTGAAATTTAACAAAAAAAACGGAATTGAAAAACAAATGAAACACTAATCAAAAATGTATGTCCTAATCCTAAAGCTATTGGGAAAATCTTAAGTATATTTTTCGTTTAGAAAAAAAACCTAAGCTTAACCAAAACAAATTAGAATAATTTTTGAATACCTTCTTCAATTTTCAGAATTTTATTGTTCTAAAAAAAAACTGAATTGAAGATTAACGTACAACACAAAAAGATTTGATAAATTAATAAATAAATAAATAAACAGTAAACAGTAAACTCAAAAACGAATTAAACACCTAACAAAAGAAAATGTATCAAACAAAACTTCAAAAACTTTGTTTTGTTTGTCAAAAACTTTTTTTTTCAACTTAGAAAAACGTTAAACACAAAAACTATCACTAAACTTTTCAAAATCTAACTATTCTAGTCTAGTTTCTTTATAAATTTTAAGATTCTTTTGTATTTAAAAAAAAACTAAATTTAAAAAAGAAACAGAAAAAGAAAAACTCAAAGATATGAGTAGATTTTTAGAATTTTCCTAAACTTAAAGTTTTAAATTTCTTTTCTACCAAAAATTAAAACCAAGTAAGAAAATTTCTTTAACAAACAAAAAAACGAAAGAGCATATATAAAAAACAAAAACGAATAAATAATTAAACGAATTTTAACAACTAAGTTCTCAAAAACTTTAGTTTTAAGATTTTAAGTATTTTTATGAATAATATATTGCTTTTAAATTAGTTTTGTAGCTTTTTAAAATAGATCACTTGCTTCTATACTACTTTTTGAACTTTTCTAACTTCAAAAAGCAATTTTGGGATTATATAATATTTTGGAACTAACAATAAAGATAATTGAGTTTTCAATTTTCACAAAGAAACGAATTAGATTTTTATTTTAAAGGATTTACTATACATATAACGAATTAGGTATTTTAAATTTTGGTTTTGTTTTCATGAGCATTCGGGGTGCTTCAGGTGGCTTTCTATTCGGTGGTTTCTTAGCGACATGGTATGATCCTACTTACGACATCGCTAAAAAAAAGGGACATCAGACGGACTAACTAGACCCCTGATGTGACGATAATAGAATAGGGAAACTACTAGAAACACAAACGATTTACATTACAAAGTTTTCCCTTACCGTTCCCGCAATCCTAGACTGTCTCAAGGACCTTGCTAGAAGACATGAAACGGTAAGGTAAAACTCACAAAAATGTTGGAACAATGATGTTGGACTTAACGTCACGCACAATCAATCGTCCAAGTAGAAACTCACAAGACTAAAGGATAAGAAAATTGAAAATTAGAAAGAAAAGTAAAAAGTAAGGATGGGAATAGGGGAAAACGATACTAAAATACGCTATCTGACATTACTCAAGCTTTCGCAAAGGAACGTCGCGATACACCTAGGTTCGTCTGTGACCTTCCTGATGCAGACATACGCCCTTTGCAAAAACTCCAGTAATCCCCGATAGACGCATAACATTTACTAACCAAAGTCGTTGTGAATTTTCAAACACTCGTCGCGATTTATCTAGGTACGTCAGAGACCTTCCTGATAAAGACTTACGAGGTTTAAAAATTCACAGCAAGTTAGGTTGGAGACTATACAACATAAACGAACTGAAACTAGGACTACAAAAACTAAATTGTCAAAAAAACGTTCCAACAAAGTTGGGAAAACGTTTTAACGACGTTGGGCGCCATTTTGTTGCGAAATAACGACGTTGGGCGCCATTTTGTTGTGTAGCAAGAGGAGAGGAGGATGTCGGTAAAGTGGAGGGGTAGGAAAAGGAAGAGGTAGGAAAGAGAGAAAGGAAGAGATTGGAAAAGGAAGGTGGAATGTCAAGTCCCGGGGACGCGGCCTGCTTGCATATTGCACGGCGTCAGCTCGTCGGACGGGGGGGATCTTGCCCCCGGAAACTTAACCTCGCCTGCAAACAAAAACACTTATCAGGCCTGGGGAAAACTAGGGAACAAAAATCGTCGGACTAGCAAAGACCACGGACGGACTATCGTCACACCAAGGCACTGCGGATGTTGATGCAGTGAGGCCATTTCCCACCCTACCATAGGAATCCTCGGCCATTTTTGGATTCCCCCCAAGATGGTGGATGATCGGTTTCAGATCATACCATCTTCACCGAAACCTTTAGCCACCTTCAGCACCCCTGAAAAAAAATCTTCAAATACTCATGTTCCGGCTATCGGAACACAGAAAAAACAGGCAATTCTTTTCATCAAATTGGCGTTTTGAAATTTATTATATACAATTTGAAATAATTTAAGAATTTAGGTTTTAACATTGGATATGAAACAATTATCAACAGTTAAAATAAATAAAGAAAAAAATAATTAACAAAAAAAGTTAAGGAACAAACCAACAAAATATATGAAAGTAATGTGACCCCGAATGGATCTTCAATTGTCGAAGTTATAGGATCCCCTTTCTGGGATCCTCTATAAAAAACGCAGGAGTAAAATTTTCCCTACCCCTAAAGAGCTCTGTAAAGGTAGCCTAGGATTCACACCACTAAAACAATGAACAATTACAACGCGAGGACAATCGAGGACCCTATTCCTAAATCACTTTTGAAATCTTGAATTTGGGATATCAATTTAACAAACAAAAGTAAATATAAATGAAATAAATATTTAAATAAACTTCACGCCTTCCTAAACAAATGTATAATAAATTAAATAAATAACAATAATAAATAAGGGACGAACACAAACACAAAATTTTCTATAAAAATATATAGGTAGGTTTATGTTTCTCTTATTTTTTTTTTTTGTATGGGGCAAATCCGATTCTTGTTTCTTATTTCTTTTTTTATTGCTTTTAATAATCACTGCTTTCGGTTTTTTTTTCTTTCGTTTTCAACACTTATTTTCTTTCTTTTCCTTCTGGTTTTGCTTTCTCTAATTTTTTGTTATCTTTCTTTTTCAGACTTAGATTTAAAACTAGAACTCACTGACTTTTGGGACTTGGGCGTTCAGAAACTCCTTTTGGTTGGTAAGCGGTTGGTGGCGGAGCCCCAGCATAGAGGATGGACTCGATAGCGCCGCACCGGACAAACTGGCTTGTGGGCAATTTTGTTCGTTGTCCAAGTCGGATGTTGGACCTCAAAATAATCCCAGAGGTTGAGTTCTGTAACACCTCAAATTCGGATCGAAAACCGGAACGGAAAAGAAGTCGGAAGTCAGCAAAAAAATCAGGAACAATAAACGGAAGTCAGCAAAAAAAATCAGGAACTCTTTATTGTTCCAGCAGTCAGCAAGAAAAATCGTATGGCGGCCCAGTACTTTGATGTTGGTCTGGGGCCGCCAAGAAATTACCTAAAAGCTTGTCTACATTACACACTTTTCAATAAATTTATTTTTATTCTAAAACTCACCACTGGAATTTTTAATAAGAAAGTTTGAAACTTTTTCCCTTTTTTTTTGAGCAAAATGAGGCGACACTAAGGGGCCTTAATTAGGTATAAGCCTAGTTGTTATTCTGAAGAACTTCTAAAATAATGGAACATCTAATTATTTAAAAATTAAACCACTTAAAAAATAAAATTTACACACCAATATATGTCGATTTTGATTTTAATATATTTTGTCTTTCGATTTTTTTAAATTTCACTTAAAGATGCACCGAGATAAATTTGCGCCACCTGTTGCTTCGATAGACTTGTTGAAAATTAATCATATTGGCCGGCTACTATACAAAACGTCAAAACAACATACCTCAATAGTCGTTTTTGTTAGTGTGGGTGTGCCAAAACAACGAGGGTAGGCAAAAAAAAACATACAAACTTCTCGGATGATTTTTCCCTAACTGCAAAACATCATCCGATCCACATCTCTGTACCCGCATACATAAACACACATAAAAAAAATACACCTGTATTTACTTCCCGTGCATATGTATGGGTGTACACAAGAAAATGACTTTTATATTTATCTCTTTTTGTTTTCTTCTTCGAATTTTGACGAAGGGCATGTTCAACAATAATGGCCAAAATACAAGAAGACCTAGCTAATTCCCGACAGGTGGCGTTGGTGAAAACAATTTTCGTAAAACTTTCACGAGTAAAAATTTTAACATGATTAAGCGTTATTTACTGTGCAAATTCACCAAAACGTAATTTCTTTCGTTTATGTCTCAGAATGACAGTTAACACCTCCAATAACTTTTTGCCAAAACTCTTCAACTCGGGTCAGAAATTTTTCAATTGTTCAACAAAAAAAAGGATACGATAGACAGTCTTGTATAAATGTTTACCCATTGAACTATACGGACACTTTTAGATCTCAGTATTTATAGTTTATACGCATTCCCTGCCTCTACTCATTCGTCAAATCATAAACGTCAAAGTTCAACCAAAAAAAATCCTAAATGTCTACTCTCCCCATTCAATGTGTCAAAAAGACGCAACCCGAGACGACCAACCAAAAATAAACGTGTAAACGTCAACACGACGAAACATGAAACGACCAAAAAAAAAGTCGTGTAAACAGGCTCCTACTTCCAATCGGTCTCTTATCTCTCTTTATATATTCTATTATCTTTGGCTATGACACCTCCTAAAAACCACAGATAGTAAACAAAACAGACAGACAACAAAAACACCGGCATTGAACGAGGATAGGTATGTAGGTATTCTTTTCTTTCATTTATTTAGTTTCTATTTATTTATACAGGTACTTTTTCCTATTGAATTTTATTATAAACTAATATTTCTATTTTCTCTCATCTTAGGTGGAATCCGCATCACCTCACCATGATGGCTTGCCAGGCGTCCGCAACAAAAATGATATATTTTTGTATTTTAAGTTAAAAAAAACTTTCAAAATTTCAGAGTCAATCTGGGGCCTACACCATTAGACATAAAGTCTTTTCTGGTATACTACCAAAAATCTCAAAAATAGTGCCTTGTGTTATAAACTTTACTGATATAAGACAGTGTGAACAGAAAGATGATAAAATTCGAAGACGTGATTTTATAAATTCTGATTATTAACACCGACCTCACATACATTGTCAATCACAGCATAATCTATATCGTTCGCTACAAACAGTTGAAGAACTATACTAACTAATGCGATTAACGTTTCTGTTCATTTCGTTTGCATTTTGTGAACAAAATGTTTTCTTTGTTGAATACAGTGAAAAACGACATTCATAAACAATTTTTTTCGAAAACATGTTTTAAAGCTAAAAATTCTTGAGTGACCTAGTTTAACGCTATTCCCCATGAATAAGTATGTGTAGTGATTAATTTCTACTTGAAGTTAACAGTATTAAATACGTAATGCTTGTAACAAGGATATTTTTCTAAGGGTGTAGATAACTTGTAATCAAGTCTCAAAGTTTCTCAAGGTCACGCGCGATTTTTGGCACCTCATTTGTGGGAAATTTGCGAAAAGTGTTTACCATCTGAAAGATCTCTTGATAGTGATAATAGGTCAACTATTTTCAGTAAGGTCACCCATACATTTTTTTAATGAATATTTATTGAATTAAAAAAAAATCAAGGTCATAGCAATTTTTGGCACCTTATTTATGGGAAATTTGCAAACAAATTAATACCACCCGAAAGGCCCTAAGATTATAGAAAACGTCAGCTGGTTTCAGCAATTGGTCAGCTATAGATTCTTTTTTACGATTTTTTAAAGTATTTTTTTTTTTCATGGTCGCGATTTTTGAAATAAGGATAAAAATTTATTAAAACAATCTACGGCTCACCAATTACTGAAACTATCATCATCAAGTCCTGTAACCCCGGTTGGGGCATAGGGCGCCAACAAATCGTTTCCATCCTTCTCGGTCTGCAGATAGATATTTTAACTGTGGCCACGTCTTTCTCTGGGAGTCTGCTTCTGCTAGAACTGTTGATTTCCATGTTGTTCTTGGTCTTCCAACCCGCCGTGCACCCTGAGGATTCCATTCAAATGACTGCTTTGCAATTTCATCGTTTGGTTTCCTCAGTGTGTGACCAATCCATTGCCATTTACGCTTTCTTATGTCAACGTCCAGCCGCTCCTGGCTTGTCCTGCGCCACAATTCCTCGTTTGATATAATTTGTGGCCAGCGAATTTTTAGAATATGGCGTAGACAACGGTTCACAAAAGCCTGCAATTTCTTTGAGATGGTAGTCGTGACTTTCCAGGTTTCGCAAGCATATAACAGCACGGATTTGACATTGGATTCGAAGAATCTCAACTTTGTGCGCAAGGAGATTTGACATGAGTTCCAAATTTGGGAGAGAGAACCGAAGGCTGCGCGAGCTTTATTTATTCTACTTTGAACGTCCAGATCAGTACCACCATTTACTGAAACAATACTTCCAAGGTAGTTAAATTGTTCAACCTCTTCAACTGGCGTTGATGTGTGGAGCGGCCTGTGAGCATTATTTTTGTCTTTTTGCTATTTATTTTAAGACCACTCGCCTCTCCTTTTAACTTCAGAGCTTGACACATCCCGTTCAGCCCGCTGATGTTATTTGCCAAGAGACATATATCATCGGCATAGTCTAAGTGGCTAAGCCTTTCAAACGGTCTCCATTGAATGCCCTGCCTCTCTGATGTTCCAACGCTGGCCGACAAGACATCGTCAATCGCCAGTAGAAAGAGAATTGGCGATAGAACATCTCCCTGTCTCACACCCTGCCGCACTTCGAAAGAGTTGGATAGCTGCCCATTGTGTAAAACAAGGCATCTTGCATTGTTATAGGACTCTCTTATAATGGCAACAATTTTTGGGGGAATTCCTCTACCAAGAAGTGATCTCCATATACATTCACGGTTGACTCGGTCAAAGGCCTTCTCAAAATCCACGAACATGAGGTAAAGCGGTGATTGAAACTCCGCAGACTGCTCAAGAACGATACGCAGAGTGTTGATATGGTCGACACAAGACCGCCCACTGCGGAAACCAGCTTGATGCCTCTTGAGTGTAGACTCGATTCTAACCTTTATCCGCTCCAGCTCCAGAATGATGGTTGCCATTAATTTTGGAAAAACGGACAAAACTGTAATACCTCGCCAATTGTTGCAATTCTTAAGATCACCTTTCTTTGGCAACTTAACAATTACACCATCCTTCCAGTCGCTGGGATAGATTTCATTTTCCCACACAGCTTGTATCAACGGGTGTAGAATGCTAGCCGTTCTGACAGGGTCAGCTTTCAGGAACTCGGCTGGTATACCATCAAGTCCAGCTGCTTTGTTGTTTTTGAGAAGATTTATCGAAGATTGAATTTCCAGTACTGTAGGGGGCTCGATGTCAATACCCCTATATGATCTACGCATCTCGTTAAGCTGGGGCACTTCAGCGCTCTGCTCGACAGAATCCTCATTAAGCAAGGCACAAAAGTGCTCCTTCCACCTGCGCAGCTGATCCTCGATTGATACCAAAAGTGTACCATCCACATCCATTACAGGATGATTGGTGTTGGTTTTCTTCCCGACAACTTCCTTGGATATTAGGTACAATTCCCTCATGTCTCCTCTTCTTGCAGCGTTTTCCGCATTTTCTGCGAGACCGTCTAACCTCACCCTCTTGTCTCGTCTCACACAGCGATAGACCATCTTATGTGCTAAGCGATACTCTCTTCGCAATTCAGCCTTTCGTTGAGCATCTGCTTCGGCATTTATTTGCATCTTCAACGATTTGCGAAGCTCGATTTTATCCCAGGTGTCTTGGGATATCCAAGAGTCTCTAACTCTCGACTGCTTGGGTACAGTTTCGGATCCAGCATCCATAAAAACACTTTTTATATCACCCCACATCTCATCAATAGTTGAATGTTGTATTCCGTTTAATGACGAAGCTCTGTTGTTAAGGTTGGTGACATAGTTACGACATATGTTGGGATCACTTAAAGCATTTGTATTGAACTTCGAATTCCTTGCTGCACCCTGTGATTGACGTTGTACAGCTGCCGTTCGTAGCTTGAGACTCATGAGAACCAAATGATGGTCGCTTCCAATGTCGGCATTTCTTATGCTCCGAACATCGCACATTGACTTCCTCCATCGCTGCTGAATCATGATGTGGTCAATTTGGTTTTCAGTTTGACCATCCGGATGTACCCAGGTGACTTTGTTGCAAGTCTTATGTTTAAACACAGTTCCACCCAGTACAAGACGATTAGCGTTACAAAAATCGACCAGCAAATCGCCATTTTCATTTCGTGACCTCAAGCCATTTTTCCCCATGACGCGTTCCAGACCGTAGTTGTCTGATCCGACTTGGGCATTGAGATCTCCCATGACAATTATGATGTCGGCTCTTGGAACACCACTGTAAACTGAGTTAAGATGAGTGTAGAAAGCGGTTTTGTCTTCCTCGGTCGCTTCATTTGTGGGGGCGTAGCACTGAATTATTGTGACGTTGCGAATTTTTGAACGGAACCTTGCTGTCATTATTCTTGCAGAAATGGGCGCCCAGGATATAAGACTACGCCTTGCTTCTTCGTTCAACATAATTCCGACACCATGCAGCCTTTGGCCACCCTCTCTTTCATCCTCCCCGGAATACAGCATTCTCGTTTGCCCAGAGTCAGCTCTGTATTCAGCTCTTCCTCTCCACCTAGTTTCACTGATGCCCAGGATACTGATCTTAAGGTGAAGCATTTCACGCTCAACCTGCTCGTATCTACCTTCGCCGTACAAGGATCGAACGTTCCATGCTCCGATTTTCGTACGTATGCGGTAGCCAAAAGTATCATTTGCTCTTCTTAAAAGACTTCTTCTATTTGTTAACGATTCATTTATTGTTATGGCGTCTTGATTGACGCTGGTACACGAAAGATGCCGCACCCCCAAATCCGATGTGCGGTTTACAGCAGCCGAAGCTGCAGAAGGATTCTCCATAAAATGGTTACCTCTTGGGGACTCATTTCCAATTGTTGTCATATTTCATGTAATAGCATATATCCTTCCACCATGGTGTTTTCCGAGATACGATTAATAACATACATAAGCTCAGATTTGACAGGCACACCCGCCTTTTGTATGGTCAAACACATAACTGCTCGAGGCCGCCCACTATGGGAAAACAGACGCCTTTTGTAGCCGCCCAATATGGGTTACAGACGCTACCTGCTGCTGCCGTTGGCCTTTTAACAAAAACGCTCCTCCGCCACCAGACTATCATGCCGTTGACCGCCACCTGCAGTTCATCCGTCTTAAGGGGGCTTTTAACCATCCCAAGGACAAGTTTGTGCCCTGACCAGCAAAGCTGGGTTGTCTGCTTATCCCGGCATCCATTCGGTCCCCCTGCACGTTAGCGTTACCCACCCTCCACCACGCGGAGGTGTGCATAGGGATTTTCCTATCATTGAGCCTAGGGCCATATGGCGTCCTAGCACTCTCAAGTACTTTTGGAGGGCAAGGAAAGGAAACTAACTGACCTTTAATGACGATCTAGTTACCTATCAGATTGTATATATTTTTTACTTGCGATATAGGTACTATGTAACAATCAAACATGACATTACGATGATAGAGAACACGAAAAAAGTGGGTGGCAAAATTCTGTCTCTGTCTGTCTGTCTGTCTATCTGTCCGTACAACCTACAGCCTAAACCACTGAAGCGATTTTCTTCAAATTTTGAACTTAAGGTTTTTTTGTAACTCTCCAGAGGGAAAATTAAAAATTTTTTTGCGTTTCAAATTTCACTTTCAGGCTTTTTTGGTCACTCTTTTTCTCTATGCAAATAAAAAACTTTTATTTCATATTTTTTCCCTACGTTTCGTTGGATTTTCCCAACGTCCTCAGGGGATGTTTATTAAATCTAACAACAAATGAATAATTTATATTTTACACATTAATTTTTCAATTTGACACTTACATGAGATATTAATAATTGTTTACATTGATTTTGTTGATAAACATTAATTTAACTTTTAGATAAATAAATTAAACGATTTAATTGCAAAATCATAAAAACACTACTTGTTCAGAAACAAAATGAAACAGGACTTAAACATTTATTATCACAGTATTGTATTTGCATGACGTTCATGTGTCTTCTCTTATTGCCAGAGCGTAGCTTACGATGGTCTTATCTCTATGCTCTTGAGTGTTCATTGTTTTGTCCAAGTTTTGCTGAATTCGTAGGCTTTCAAGTGTGTATCTCTTATTTGGTCTTTTTTCTTTGTCGATAATTTTTGTGTTGTCAAAGTCTGCAGAGTGTCCAGTCTGTAGTATGTGTTGTGATAAACCGGTCGATTCTCTTTTATTTCTGATGTCAGCTTTATGCTCCGTTAATCTTGTCTCCAGTGATCTCTTAGTTGTCCCAATGTAGATCAAATTGCACGTATCCCCTTCCTTTCCACCGCATCCAATTTTGTAAACAATGTCATGTTGTTGGTTTTTTTCTATTTTGGTTTTTGTGTTGGTGAACAAATGCCTTATTGTAGAATTTGGTTTATGGGCGAATATTATGTTCTCTTTTTTTATTATTTTGTTTAGGTTTCTATTGTCTGTCAAATTGGGAATATAGGTGATGCCATAATATTTTACAGAGTTGCCAGTTTCGGAATCTTGTGTATGTTTTTTATTGGTGTCAGATTTATGGATATTTTTGTTTATTAGATTGTTGATTATGTATTGCGGAAAATTGTTCATGAGTAGTGTTCTTTTGATTATTTTAATATTTTCGTTCTCGAATTCCTTATCACTTAGGGTTAAAATGTTTCTAATGAAATTGTTTGCAGTGTTGAGTTTTTGCTGTAAGAGTTGCGTGGAGAGGTAATTGATCATTCTACCAGATGATGATGGTTTGGAATACCAGTTAAATTTAAGTTTGTCGGTTGTTCGGTATAGTCGTATGTCTAAATATGATAAACTTCTATTTTCTTCACTTTCTATTGTGAACTTGAGTTTTGTGTGGTAGTGATTTAAAAAACTCAAAATGGTGTCCTTGTCTTTTTCTTTTATGATAGCAAACACGTCGTCTACATATTTTGTGATGAATTTTAGGATTATTTGTCGTTCTTTTAAGTCGTCAATTGTTTTGTCCAGAAGATCATCTAATATGATGTCAGCTATTGTTGGAGAAAGTGGATTTCCCATAGGCATACCAAAAGTTTGATTGTAAATTTTGTCTTCGTATTTGAAATAATTGTTTTCTTTTAAACAAAATTCCAATATTTTCAAAAACTGGATTTTTGGTATGCCTGTAAAGTTTTTAATCGTGTCCCACTTTTTCATAATTATCTTAATTGCCAGATATGTTGGTATATTAGTGAACAGTGAAACTACGTCGAAAGACACCAAAAAATCGTCTTCTTCCAAGATAATTCCTTCTAGTTGGTTTTTGAGTTGGAATGAATTTTTTACATTTAGATTTTCGTTGATGATATTTTGGAGAATTTCGCCAATATACTTTGATAATTGGTAGCAAGGAACGTTTGTAGAAGATGATATAGGTCTTAACGGTAATGAATGAAATTTTTTTTTTAGCTCAAAAAATAACGGTACTTGCCATACATCCGTTAAGGAAAAGCTTATTTATCTCGAAAACGGCTCCAACGATTTTGATAAAAAAAATCAGTGTATTATTGTAGACATGGTGTACTTTTTGGTAAGAAAAAAAATTACCAAAAACATTTATTAACGGTACCTGCCATATAACGGTTTTTTTTGATTTTCGGTTTTCTCATTAACCGCTCATCCGATTTTAATAAATTTTTGTTGTGCAAAAGCTTTGTTAAAATATAAATAACACTGTGTACCAAAATTTTGAAAAAAATTAATTTTAGGTTTTAAAAAAAGATTCCAAATTTTTTTTTGAAAATTCAATATTCCAAAAACGGGTTAATGAATTGTTTTGAAATTTCAGTTTTAAATGTATATTAATATATACTCAAAATTGGCATACCAAAATTTTTTTTGAAAAATGTTACAAACATTTTATATATAAGAAATTAATTTTTAAGAAAACGGCTCCAACGATTTTAATTTTTTTTTTTGCATATATTCATATTTTTTCAAGTAATCAGATGGGATACTTTTTTTTCAGCTCTAAGTTATTTATCAGACTGTTTATACAATTAAAAGAACGATTTAAATGCTTTTTATACTTTTTCTATAATAACTTGAATATTTTTTAAAGTTCTTAAGTCCCACACAACTTGAACATAAGAGCAGGTACGTGCGATCCAGTCGTGCATTTTATTTTGTTAAATAACCCAAATGAGGAGCCAAAAATCGCATGTGATCTTGAACAATAATTTAAATACTCATAAAAAAAAACTAAGGCTGACCAATAACAAAAACAAGCTGACCTTTTATATAGATCTAGAAATCTTTCAGATGGGACACATTTTTGCAAATTTCCCTAAAATGAGGTGCAAAAAATCGTTTTGACCTTGATTTTTTTTTAATTCATCAAAAATATTCATAAAAAAAATCTATGGCTGACCAATTACTGAAAAAAGCTCACCTTTTACAACCGTGAAGAGGCCTTTCAAATTGCATACTTTTTTTCTTAAACGACCAAAATGAGGTGCCAAAATTTTTGTTTATGACCTTGAAACGAACTTTAAAAATTCATAGAAAAAAAATCTATGGCTGACTAATTACTGTAAATAGTTGACCTTTTATCAAAATCTAGAAATCTAGTCGCACCTGACCTTGAGCGACCTTGTGAAAGTTTAAGCCTTGATTACAAGTTATCTAGGGCTGACCAATTTCTGGAACCAGTTGACCTTTTCTGACCAATTACTGACCAATTAGATGACATTTTTTTTATCAAAATTTCCCTTATATGAGGTCCCAAAGGTCCAGAGCCCAATTTAATTGCCTATTTTGCTTTGCAAAATTCAAGGCATGAACATATGCAGAAAGTAGACAAGAAAAAAATCCTATGCCGTTGATTTGTAGTATACAATGTATATTCTTTTTTTTCATTTAAGTTATTGGTTGGCATTCAAAAGGGTTAAGAGAAGTACCGTTTTTACGATTTTGATTCTGACTGACATAGCGATAATAGGGAAAAAGAGAAAAATGTGTCCCACAATTCTGTCTGTCTGTTTCTCTGTCTGTTCGGTTACAGCCTAAACTTTGGTACAGAGCGTTTATTAGTCATATCCCTCAGACGTTTTTTTTCGAACCAAAACCAATTGTACCTGTGATACATATTTAAGGAATTTTAAAAACTTTTTTTTTTCGAAAACTGTTGAAACATAAAAAAGTAGCTCCTTAATTATTTTGATTAAATTTTCAAGGTTTGCTAAAATTAGTTTGATCAACTACTTATGTTGAAAAATTTACACAGAAATAGTTATTTATATGTAGATGGGGGTACCAATAAAATAGTTTTTTTGATTTTTAATTTTCTCGTTACCGAACGGATGCTAGTTGCATGTGCATGTTGCATATGCAAGTTGCATGTGCAAGTTGCATAGTCAAGTTGCATGTTGCATGTGCAAGTTGCATGTGCAAGTTGCATGTGCAAGTTGCATGTGCAAGTTGCATGTTGCATGTGCAAGTTGCATGTGCAAGTTGCATGTGCAAGTTGCATGCGCAAGTTGCATCTTACATGTGCAAATTGCACATGTTTGCTAAAATTAGTTTGATCAACTACTTATGTTGAAAAATTTACACAGAAATAGTTATTTATATGTAGATGGGGGTACCAATAAAATAGTTTTTTTGATTTTTAATTTTCTCGTTACCGAACGGATGCTAGTTGCATGTGCATGTTGCATATGCAAGTTGCATGTGCAAGTTGCATAGTCAAGTTGCATGTTGCATGTGCAAGTTGCATGTGCAAGTTGCATGTGCAAGTTGCATGTGCAAGTTGCATGTTGCATGTGCAAGTTGCATGTGCAAGTTGCATGTGCAAGTTGCATGCGCAAGTTGCATCTTACATGTGCAAATTGCATGTGCAAGTTGCATGTGCAAGTTGCATGTGCATGTTGCATGTGCAAGTTGCATGTGCAAGTTGCATGTTGCATTTGCAAGTTGCATGTGCATGTTGCATGTGCTAGTTGCATGTGCAAGTTGCATGTGCAAGTTGCATGTGCAAGTTGCATGTGCAAGTTGCATGTGCAAGTTGCATGTGCAAGTTGGATATGCAAGTTGCATATTGCATGTGCAAGTTGCCTGTGCAAGTTGCATGTGAAAGTTGCATGTGCAAGTTGCATGTGCAAGTTGCATGTGCAAGTTGCATGTGCATGTTGCATGTGCAAGCTGCATGTGCAAGTTGCATGTGCAAGTTGCATGTGCAAGTTGCATGTGCAAGTTGCATGTGCAAGTTGCAAGTTGCATGTGCAAGTTGCAAGTTGCATGTGCAAGTTGCATGTGCAAGTTGCATGTGCAAGTTGCATGTGCAAGTTGCATGTGCAAGTTGCATGTGCAAGTTGCATATGCAAGTTGCATGTGCAAGTTGCATGTGCAAGTTGGATGTTGCATGTGCAAGTTGCATATTGCATGTGCAGGTTGCATGTGCAAGATGCATGTGCAAGTTGCATGTGCAAGTTGCATGTGCAAGTTGCATATTGCATGTGCAAGTTGCCTGTGCAAGTTGCATGTGAAAGTTGCATGTGCTAGTTGCATGTGCAAGTTGCATGTGCAAGTTGCATGTGCAAGTTGGATGTGCAAGTTGCATGTGCATGTTGCATGTGCAAGCTGCATGTGCAAGTTGCATGTGCAAGTTGCATGTGCAAGTTGCATGTGCAAGTTGGATGTGCAAGTTGCATGTGCAAGTTGCAAGTTATATGTGCAAGTTGCATTTGCAAGTTGCATGTGCAAGCTGCATGTGCAAGTTGCATGTGCAAGTTGCATGTGCAAGTTGCATGTGCAAGTTGGATGTGCAAGTTGCATGTGCAAGTTGCATGTGCAAGTTGCATTTGCAAGTTGCATGTGCAAGTGGCATGTGCAAGTTGCATGTGCAAGTTGCATATTGCATGTGCAAGTTGCCTGTGCAAGTTGCATGTGAAAGTTGCATGTGCTAGTTGCATGTGCAAGTTGCATGTGCAAGTTGCATGTGCAAGTTGCATGTGCAAGTTGCATATTGCATGTGCAAGTTGCCTGTGCAAGTTGCATGTGAAAGTTGCATGTGCTAGTTGCATGTGCAAGTTGCATGTGCAAGTTGCATGTGCAAGTTGCATGTGCAAGTTTAATGTGCAAGTTGCATGTGCATGTTGCATGTGCAAGCTGCATGTGCAAGTTGCATGTGCAAGTTGCATGTGCAAGTTGCATGTGCAAGTTGGATGTGCAAGTTGCATGTGCAAGTTGCATGTGCAAATTGCATTTGCAAGTTGCATGTGCAAGCTGCATGTGCAAGTTGCATGTGCAAGTTGCATGTGCAAGTTGCATGTGCAAGTTGGATGTGCAAGTTGCATGTGCAAGTTGCATATGCAAGTTTTATGTGCAAGTTGGATGTTGCATGTGCAAGTTGCATATTGCATGTGCAGGTTGCATGTGCAAGATGCATGTGCAAGTTGCATGTGCAAGTTGCATGTGCAAGTTGCATATTGCATGTGCAAGTTGCCTGTGCAAGTTGCATGTGAAAGTTGCATGTGCTAGTTGCATGTGCAAGTTGCATGTGCAAGTTGCATGTGCAAGTTGGATGTGCAAGTTGCATGTGCATGTTGCATGTGCAAGCTGCATGTGCAAGTTGCATGTGCAAGTTGCATGTGCAAGTTGCATGTGCAAGTTGCATGTGCAAGTTGCATGTGCAAGTTGCATGTGCAAGTTGCATGTGCAAGTTGCATGTGCAAGTTGCATGTGCAAGTTGCATTTGCAAGTTGCATGTGCAAGCTGCATGTGCAAGTTGCATGTGCAAGTTGCATGTGCAAGTTGCATGTGTAAGTTGCATGTTGCATGTGTAAGTTGCATATTGCATGTGCAGGTTGCATGTGCATGTTGCATGTACTAGTTGCATGTGCAAGTTGCATGTGCAAGTTGCATGTGCAATTTGCATGTGCAAGTTGCATGTGCAAGTAGGATATGCAAGTTGCATATTGCATGTGCAAGTTGCCTGTGCAAGTTGCATGTGAAAGTTGCATGCGCAAGTTGCATGTGCAAGTTGCATGTGCAAGTTGCATGTGCATGTTGCATGTGCAAGCTGCATGTGCAAGTTGCATTTGCAAGTCACATGTGCAAGTTGCATGTGCAAGTTGCATGTGCAAGTTGCATATTGCATGTGCAGGTTGCATGTGCAAGCTGCATGTGCAAGTTGCATGTGCAAGTTGCATGTGCAAGTTGCATGTGCAAGTTGCATGTGCAAGTTGCATGTGCAAGTTGCATGTGCAAGTTGCATGTGCAAGTTGCATGTGCAAGTTGCATGTGCAAGTTGCATGTGCATGTGCAAGTTCCATGTGCAAGTTTCATGTGCAAGTTGCATGTGCAAGTTGCATGTGCAAGTTGCATGTGCAAGTTGCATGTGCAAGTTGCATGTTGCATGTGCTAGTTGCATGTGCAAGTTGCATATGCAAGTTGCATGTGTAAGTTGCATGTGCAAGTTGCATGTGCAAGTTGCATGTGCAAGTTGCAAGTTGCATGTGCAAGTTGCATATTGCATGTGCAGGTTGCATGTGCAAGATGCATGTGCAAGTTGCATGTGGAAGTTGCATGTGCAAGTTGCATATTGCATGTGCAAATTGCCTGTGCAAGTTGCATGTGCAAGTTGCATGTGCAAGTTGCATGTGCAAGTTGCATGTGCAGGTTGCATGTGCAGATTGCATGTGCATGTGCAAGTTGCATGTGCAAGTTGCATGTGCAAGTTGCATGTGCAAGTTGCATGTGCAAGTTGCATGTGCAAGTTGCATGTGCAAGTTGCATGTGCATGTGCAAGTTCCATGTGCAAGTTTCATGTGCAAGTTGCATGTGCAAGTTGCATGTGCAAGTTGCATGTGCAAGTTGCATGTTGCATGTGCTAGTTGCATGTGCAAGTTGCATATGCAAGTTGCATATGCAAGTTGCATGTGCAAGTTGCATGTGCAAGTTGCATGTGCAAGTTGCAAGTTGCATGTGCAAGTTACATATTGCATGTGCAGGTTGCATGTGCAAGATGCATGTGCAAGTTGCATGTGGAAGTTGCATGTGCAAGTTGCATATTGCATGTGCAAGTTGCCTGTGCAAGTTGCATGTGCAAGTTGCATGTGCAAGTTGCATGTGCAAGTTGCATGTGCAGGTTGCATGTGCAAATTGCATGTGCATGTGCAAGTTGCATGTGCAAGTTTCATGTGCAAGTTGCATGTGCAAGTTGCATGTGCAAGTTGCATGTGCAAGTTGCATGTGCAAGTTGCATGTGCAAGTTGCATGTGCAAGTTGCATGTGCAAGTTGCATGTGCAAGTTGCATGTGCAAGTTGCATGTGCAAGTTGCATGTGCAAGTTGCATGTGCAAGTTGCATGTTGCATGTGCAAGTTGCATATTGCATGTGCAGGTTGCATGTGCAAGATGCATGTGCAAGTTGCATGTGCAAGTTGCATGTGCAAGTTGCATATTGCATGTGCAGGTTGCCTGTGCAAGTTGCATGTGCAAGTTGCATGTGCAAGTTGCATGTGCAAGTTGCATGTGCAAGTTGCATGTGCAAGTTGCATGTGCAAGTTGGATGTGCAAGTTGCATATGCATGTTGCATGTGCAAGTTGGATGTGCAAGTTGCATGTGCAAGTTGCATATGCAAGTTGCATGTGCAAGTTGTATATTGCATGTGCAAGTTGCCTGTGCAAGTTGCATGTGCAAGTTGCATGTGCAAGTTGCATGTGCAAGTTGCAAGTGCAAGTCGAAAGTTGCATGTGCAAGTTGCATGTGCATGTTGCATGTGAAAATTGCATGCGCAACTTGCATGTGCAAGTTGCATGTGCAAGTTGCATGTGCAAGTTGCATGTGCAAGTTGGATGTGCAAGTTGCATGTGCATGTTGCATGTGCATGTTGCATGTGCAAGTTGCATGTGCAAGTTGCATGTGCAAGTTGCAGTGCAAGTTGCATTTGCATATTGCATGTGCAAGTTGCATGTGCAAGTTGCATGTGCAAATTGCATGTGCAAGTGCATGTGCAAGTTGCATGTGCAAGTTGCATGTGCAAGTTGCATGTGCAAGTTGGATGTGCAAGTTGCATGTGCATGTTGCATGTGCAAGTTGCATGTGCACGTTGCATGTGCAATTTGCATGTGCAAGTTGCATGTGCAAAATGCATGTGCAAGTTGCATGTGCAAGTTGCATGTCCAAGTTGTATGTGCAAGTTGCAAGTTATATGTGCAAGTTGCATGTGCAAGTTGCATGTGCAAGTTGCATGTGCAAGTTGCATGTGCAAGTTGTATGTGCAAGTTGCAAGTTATATGTGCAAGTTGCATGTGCAAGTTGCATGTGCAAGTTGCAAGTTGCATGTGCAAGTTGCATATTGCATGTGCAGGTTGCATGTGCAAGATGCATGTGCAAGGTGGATGTGCAAGTTGCATGTGCATGTTGCATGTGCAAGTTGCATGTGCACGTTGCATGTGCAATTTGCATGTGCAAGTTGCAAGTTGCATGTGCAAGTTGCATATTGCATGTGCAGGTTGCATGTGCAAGATGCATGTGCAAGTTGCATGTGCAAGTTGCAGTGCAAATTGCACTTGCATGTTGCATGTGCAAGTTGCATGTGCAAGTTGCATGTGCAAGTTGCATGTGCACGTTGCATGTGCAATTTGCATGTGCAAGTTGCATGTGCAAGTTGCATGTGCAAGTTGCATGTGCAAGTTGCATGTGCAAGTTGCATGTGCAAGTTGCATGTGCAAGTTGCAAGTTGCATGTGCAAGTTGTATATTGCATGTGCAAGTTGCATGTGCAAGTTGCATGTGCAAGTTGGATGTGCAAGTTGCATGTGCATGTTGCATGTGCAAGTTGCATGTGCACGTTGCATGTGCAATTTGCATGTGCAAGTTGCATGTGCAAAATGCATGTGCAAGTTGCATGTGCAAGTTGCATGTCCAAGTTTTATGTGCAAGTTGCAAGTTATATGTGCAAGTTGCATGTGCAAGTTGCATGTGCAAGTTGCATGTGCAAGTTGCATGTGCAAGTTGCATGTGCAAGTTGCAAGTTGCATGTGCAAGTTGCATATTGCATGTGCAGGTTGCATGTGCAAGATGCATGTGCAAGTTGCATGTGGAAGTTGCATGTGCAAGTTGCATATTGCATGTGCAAGTTGCCTGTGCAAGTTGCATGTGCAAGTTGAATGTGCAAGTTGCATGTGCAAGTTGCATGTGCAGGTTGCATGTGCAAATTGCATGTGCATGTGCAAGTTGCATGTGCAAGTTTCATGTGCAAGTTGCATGTGCAAGTTGCATGTGCAAGTTGCATGTGCAAGTTGCATGTGCAAGTTGCATGTGCAAGTTGAATGTGCAAGTTGCATGTGCAAGTTGCATGTGCAAGTTGCATGTGCAAGTTGCATGTGCAAGTTGCATGTGCAAGTTGCATGTTGCATGTGCAAGTTGCATATTGCATGTGCAGGTTGCATGTGCAAGATGCATGTGCAAGTTGCATGTGAAAGTTGCATGCGCAAGTTGCATGTGCAAGTTGCATGTGCAAGTTGCATGTGCAAGTTGCATGTGCAAGTTGCATGTGCAAGTTTCATGTGCAAGTTGCATGTGCAAGTTGCATGTGCAAGATGCATGTGCAAGTTGCATGTGCAAGTTGCATGTGCAAGTTGCATATTGCATGTGCAAATTGCCTGTGCAAGTTGCATGTGCAAGTTGCACGTGCAAGTTGCATGTGCAAGTTGCATGTGCAAGTTGCATGTGCAAGTTGCATGTGCAAGTTGCATGTGCAAGATGCATGTGCAAGTTGCATGTGCAAGTTGCATGTGCAAGTTGCATATTGCATGTGCAAATTGCCTGTGCAAGTTGCATGTGCAAGTTGCATGTGCAAGTTGCATGTGCAAGTTGCAGTGCAAATTGCACTTGCATGTTGCATGTGCAAGTTGCATGTGCAAGTTGCATGTGCAAGTTGCATGTGCACGTTGCATGTGCAAGTTGCATGTGCAAGTTGCATGTGCATGTGCAAGTTGCATGTGCAAGTTTCATGTGCAAGTTGCATGTGCAAGTTGCATGTGCAAGTTGCATGTGCAAGTTGCATGTGCAAGTTTCATGTGCAAGTTGCATGTGCAAGTTGCATGTGCAAGATGCATGTGCAAGTTGCATGTGCAAGTTGCATGTGCAAGTTGCATATTGCATGTGCAAATTGCCTGTGCAAGTTGCATGTGCAAGTTGCACGTGCAAGTTGCATGTGCAAGTTGCATGTGCAAGTTGCATGTGCAAGTTGCATGTGCAAGTTGCATGTGCAAGATGCATGTGCAAGTTGCATGTGCAAGTTGCATGTGCAAGTTGCATATTGCATGTGCAAATTGCCTGTGCAAGTTGCATGTGCAAGTTGCATGTGCAAGTTGCATGTGCAAGTTGCATGTGCAAGTTGCATGTGCAAGTTGCATGTGCAAGTTGCATGTGCAAGTTGCTTATGCAAGTTGCATGTGCAAGTTGCATATGCAAGTTGCATGTGCAAGTTGCATATGCAAGTTGCATGTGCAAGTTGCATATGCAAGTTGTTAAACAACATAAACAACAATAATGCTGACTGTATTACATTCTGAAATGGATACAACGAACGAACGCGGTGGCGTTCGATCGTTGCATATCGACCCATATTTAATTATATTTATTCATTGTAAGCATTTATTTTATTTATCCATTGTAAGCATTTTATGCAATTAATAATAAGTATAAAAGAGGCATTGGCCCACAAATAAATATCATTTTAAAACAATTCGTTGAGTAGTAATTTGATCCACTTTTCACATACAGTTCAGGTTTCAAGTGCCTGCAATTGTACCATCCAATATCAAATTAATTGTGCACCATTTTACACAGAATAAACAAATCAAGTTCAAGTGCTTGTATTTGTTATCAAATTGTGTTCTGCACATTAATAATTCAATCATTTTGGTGACCCCTACATTCAAAGAACATCAGCTTTACTATGGATAGTTTAGCCAGGAGCCAACGCATATCTGGAGAGGAGATACAATCAATCATCCGCAACTTCTCGAAAGATTCCTCCACCCGCAAAACAACTAGAGAATACTTCACGTCAAGACTCAATCGTCTAAACACCGTATGGGAAGAATTCGAAGCTACAGATGGCAGAATTCGCGACACACCAGACATATCGTTAGACCACGAGTACTTTACCTCTAAGTATTTTGACCAAATCAAGACATTATACGAAAAGTATAAGCAAATCTTGAGTGAGTCACTGGCGCAGATAGAGGCCAGTAACAACACCAAACTTGATGTCGTGCCAAAGGGTACAGAAGATAACCAATCTAAACCTAATGATGCATTGACATCAACAAAAAATCTTGCTCTTAAAGAACAAGATAACAACCCAAACATTGATACCCTGATGAGAAGACAAAAGGCACTTATGAATTCACTAGCCCGACTCATCAACGGAAAAATAAAAGAAGAAGCACCCATCCAATGTCTGGAGTCTATGAACAGACTTTGGACCCAGGTTGAGGAGATTCATCACTCAATTTGGGAAGCTGTCAATGATCCGGAATCTGAGGGTTACAACATGGAGTTGTACACCGAATTAGAGACATCAGTTCTCAAAAATCAAGCTTCTTTGAGCAAAACATCATCAAGCGTTCAAAGAAGCGAGCCATCAAAACAGCTAACTGATCGCCCGGCAATTCAGTTGCCTAAAATGTCGATACCCAAATTCGACGGCGATTATTTAAAATGGCAAACATTTTCAGACATCTTCACTAAGATGATACATGAACAACCATTACCACCCGTCCAAAAAATGTGGTATTTGAAGACAAATGTGTCCGGTGATGCAGAGAGACTGATGCGCCACCTTGAACTGACTGAAGACAACTACAGTATCGCTTGGAATATCCTCCAGGATCGTTTCAGCAATAAAAGGGCGCAAACCTCAGCACTTATCCAGAGAATTCTCAGTCTGCCGAACATTAATCCAGAAATGAAGGCCATCAGAGAATTTCATGACGCAATCCATGAATGTCTTGCAGCACTCAAAACTCTTGGCATTGAGACAGCATCTTGGGCCCCATTACTCACTCATCTCTTAATAAAGAAGTTGGATCGACAAAGCCACCTATTATATGAACAATCACTTCAAAACCCTCGAGAGCTTCAGACGATGGACGAATTTCTCAAATTTTTAAAAAACCGATTTGAGTCTTTAGAAGCTGTTGGCGGAAAAGAAAAGGCCAAGGCGGTGACAACAATAGCCACGTCCAACACGGAAAATTGCAAGGTATGTGGGATAAAAGGCCACCCTATTTACTATTGTGAGAAGTTCTTAAAAATGTCAGCTGCTGAAAGGCTTAAGTGGACCCAAAGACGACATCTATGTGTAAATTGTTTCAAGGTTGATCATAATGCGAAATCATGCTCATCACGATGCTGCACTAAGTGCTCAGGTAAACACAATACCTTACTGCATTTAGAAAAGGCATGTTCATCAAGTCCAAATCAAAGGAAATCCAATCCATCTACAACCATCGTAGCAGGTGCTACACCTACCAAATTGATGTCATCAGAAGTGGGAGGCTCATCACCGCTCACGGTTGCCACTATACAACAATTGAATAACAAGCAAGGTTACGTTCTTTTGGCCACCGCAAGGGTTCTAATCACAGCAAATGATGGACAAACATGTGAAGTTAGAGCCATCTTAGACTCCGGTTCTCAAATAAACCTTATAACTGAGAGACTTATTAAACGCTTATCCTTATCACCAACACCATCATCTCTATGCATTGAGGGCATCGGCAGAAGAACACGAAACACAACACAGCGAATAAACATTCAACTTCACTCAACAATGGGCAATTTCGCATGCAGACTGGAAGCCTTCATACTTCCGAACATCGTATCTCCTCAACCCACTCAAAACCTAGATACTTCTACCTGGTCTATACCAGAAAACATCAACTTGGCAGATCCCAACTTCCACCGATCCAGTAAGATTGAAGTCCTTTTGGGAGCAGAATTTTATCATCAGTTAATCCGCCCCGAACAAATACAAATCGGCGACAAAATGCCAATTTTACAAAACACAGTATTTGGTTGGGTAGTAACCGGGAAAATTGAAGATACGACATACAACACTGCTACTTGTGGCATCTTTTGCGAAGAAGACTCAACCAACGAGCTTATTGAACGGTTTTGGAGGCTTGATGACTTTGAAAACACACCAAAACAGATGACATCATTAGAAAAATACTGTGAATCACACTTCATTCAAAATGTGTCTAGATCGGAATCTGGGCGTTTCATCGTTAGGTTACCATTTCGAGAAAATGGCGTAGCACTAGGTGACTCTATGCAAACAGCGTTTAATCGTTTTATGTCACTAGAAAGACGACTAAACAAAAACCCTAAACTAAGAGAAGATTACGTCAAATTTATGGACGAATATGAATCTCTTGGCCACATGGAAGAGATCAGACAAGACAGCATTCAAGGACCCCACTTCTTCATACCTCACCATTGCGTATTGAAGCCTGACAGCAGTACAACAAAACTACGGGTGGTCTTCGACGCCTCAGCAAAAACTTCGTCTGGTCTATCGCTTAATGACATCCTCCACACTGGGCCTACAGTTCAAAGTGAACTATTATCTATACTACTTCGTTTTCGCCTGCACAAGTACGTTTTTACAGCAGATGTTGAGAAGATGTACAGGCAGATTCTGGTACATGAAGAAGATCAACCCTATCAACTCATCATGTGGAGACGGAGATCATCAGAAGAGATAAGGTACTATAGATTGAAAACAGTAACTTACGGAACATCATCCGCACCTTACTTGGCAACTAAATCCTTGCAATACTTAGCAACCCAAAACAAAATAACTCAACCGATTGGGGCTCAAATACTTCAAGATGACTTCTACGTCGACGACTGCATTAGTGGATCGGACAGCATCGCTCATGCGAAAGAGGCACAATACCAGGTTTCTTCATTACTCAATGGTGCTGGACTCAAACTCCGCAAATGGTGTGCAAACCATCCATCATTATTAAAGGATATCCCAGCTGAGGACCAAGAAGTCAGCCTTGATTTCAGCGATTCAATCAATTGCACAATCAAAACTTTAGGTCTAATCTGGCAACCAAAATCAGACCAATTTTGTGGAAGAGCACAAATATCTGATACTATCTCAATCACTAAGCGATCAGTCAGCTCAGACATAGCACGCATCTTTGATCCACTAGGACTCTTTGGTCCAGTAGTAGTTAAAGCCAAAATCTTCATGCAACAGCTTTGGCACCTAAAACTGTCTTGGGATGACGAACTACCACAACATCTTAAGGAGGAATGGATAATCTTCAGGAACAACATGTCAACACTCAATCAGGCAAAGGTTCCCAGACACATCTTTAATCAACAGAATCCAACATCCGTACAAATGCACACCTTTGTTGACGCATCAGAACAAGCATATGGTGCAGCTGTGTATCTTCGTTCAACTTATAGAGATCGCACAATCATCGTCAGACTACTCTGTGCGAAGTCAAGAATTGCTCCGGTAAAACAACAGACCCTTCCTCGGCTTGAATTATGCGCTGCAGTCTTAGGAGCCGAACTAACAAGCAGAGTCAGAGAAGATTTACGACTGCGAGACACGCCAATACATCTTTGGACTGATTCACGAATCGTACTATCATGGATCAATTCCACATCGTCATCATTTCACACATTCGTGGCAAATCGAGTTGCAAAAATTCAAGAATGTTCCCTGGCAACTCAGTGGCGTCATGTCCCATCCAAAGAGAATCCAGCAGACTTACTATCTCGGGGAATATCTGCAGCAAGCTTTATGTCATGTAACATGTGGCTTTATGGGCCGTTTTTCTTGCATGGAAACGAATCAACATGGCACCAGCCGTTCGTAAAGGAGCTAGAAATACCCTCCGATCTAGAACGGAAAAGAAAACACACAGTGGCAGTAGCACTACAACAAAACCCTACAATTGACCTAATTTACCAGATAAAACATCGAAATTCTTTCAATTTTCTGCAACGTACAATGGGCTATGTTCTCCGGTTCACCAATAGAGCCAGGAAAATGGACATAAATCCAGCAGAACAAACAGCATTATCACCTAAGGAACTCAATGAATCACTTTTGGTCATCGTAAAGCAAATACAATCTTCTGAATTTACAAATGAAATACAAGATCTTAAAGGTCACAGAGGAGTATGCAAATCCAGCGCATTGATTACCCTGGCTCCATTTTTAGACGAAAGGGGGATTCTACGAGTTGGAGGCAGACTAGAGGCCGCATCAATCTCATTTAATGCCAAACATCCCATATTGATGCCGTACAACGAATCCATCACAAAATTGCTATTCAAAATGAAACATGACGAACACAACCACTGTGGACCACAAACATTGTTATCAATTCTGAGGCAGCAATTTTGGCCTATTAAGGGTAAGATCATGGCTCGACACACAGTTCATAAATGTATCAGATGCACCAAAACCCGACCACAGTTGATGACTCAAGTAATGGGTAATCTGCCAGTAGATCGCGTCACAGCAAATAGACCTTTCTTAAACTCCGGAGTAGACTTTTGTGGCCCCCTATGGGTACACTACAAAATCAGGGGAAAAAGGCCACACAAGGTTTACTTAGCAGTTTTTTGTTGCTTCACCACCAAGGCAGTACATTTAGAAATTGTGACTGACTTAACGACGGAGGCATTCATTGGAGCACTCAGAAGATTCATCAACCGCCGTGGACGAATTCAAACTCTTTACTGTGACAACGCCACCAACTTCGTGGGAGCAAGGAATCAGCTTCATGAACTCAACAGTGTACTGCACACCCCCGAAGCGAAGGAAGCCATAATCAAGGCTAGCAGCAACAAGGGAATAACATTTAAATTCATCCCTCCAAGAGCTCCACATTTCGGCGGTTTATGGGAGGCAGCAGTCAAATCAGCCAAACATCTGTTAGTCAAAACAGTCTCCATATCGTCACTCACGCATGAAGAATTGGAGACCGTAATCACCGAAGTTGAAGCCATCCTAAATTCAAGACCACTCACTCCACTTTCATCGAATCCAAACGATCTGGCTGCATTGACACCAGGACACTTCCTGATTGGTGAACCATTGATTGCTCAAGTTGATCCCGACAGCGCTCCAGAAAAAATAAATCTGAGAAATCGATGGAATTCAATCTGCTACTTGAAACATGAATTTTGGAAACGATGGTCAAGTGAATACTTAAATCAATTACAACAAAGAAACAAATGGAATCAGCATAAGGAAAACATCAAAGTTGGCGACATGGTTATCATCAAAGAAGACAACACGCCAACGCTTCAATGGCCACTGGGAAGAATTGTCCAAATCTTCAAGGGCGACGACAATGTTGTTCGAGTAGTCAATGTCAAAACCAAATCTGGAATATTCAAACGACCAATTCATCGCTTAGCCCCACTGTTCGAAGACATTGATAGTACTGATGACAAGGATAACACTGACGAGGCACAGGTAGCAACTTCACAATCCGAATCTCGAATGAATGAAACGACAGAAACGCCTACAAAACGAAGAAGGACGTCATGTGTGTCATTAATCACCACCGTTATACTGTCATTGTTTCTTCTACCCGTAGTTTGTGCATCGCCGATTAACATATCAAGATTTGACAATAATCCAGGAATATATTTCGAAAATCTTGGATCCACAAATCTAGTTGCCAACGAATGGAAAATTATTGTCTACTACGATCTAGCACCCATTCGATCAGAATTAGAGTCATTTAACAATGGAACAATTGCTCTTGAACATTTATGCAACCAACTACAGTTAAGGACAACGTGCAGTGCACTAGTAACACATTTTACAAACATGAGGAGTACCCTACAAGCAGACACCAACCTCATCTCAAAACATCGAACTCCACGCGCGGCAATCAACATAGTCGGCAATTTAGCACATTCGTTATTTGGACTGCTTGATTCTGACTACGCTGAAGAACTCTCAAAAACCATCAATCAAGTTAACACAAATGAAGCGCATCTTTTAAAAATGCTAAAAAATCAGACTTCCATCATAGACTCCACCATCAACATAATGAAACAAGATTATCTCGAAGGAGAAAAACGCATGATAACGCTTCAAAATCAAGTGACACACATCATTGCGAGAATTGGAGACACAACTGATCAGTTGAGAATCTTTCAAATTTTTACGTCTTTAACAATGCAATTAATGCTTATGGCTACAAACCTGCAGCAAATTGAGAACGCTATTCGCAACACATTTACGGACGTACATTATGGAACCATAAGTCCCCTCCTGCTATCACCAGCTCAATTGAGGGCGGAAATTATCAACATCAAAAACAATTTACCCCAATCCCAAAAACTACCATTCGAGCAAGAAGACTTGCTCCACTTCTATAAGATATCAACAACAAAGGGTCAGGCTACTGGAAATCACCTGTTATTTGTCATTAAAATTCCACTAGTTGAACAAGAATCTTTCAATCTATTTCAACTCACACCCTTTCCGTCAATCGTTAATAACACGCTCCTCATCATCAGTCCGGCAATGGAAATTTTGGCTATAAATCGTCATAGAGACCAATACTTTGCAATGACAGCATCCGAACTTAAGGATTGTTACAAGGGAAAAGACATGCAGTTTTTTTGCGCCAACAGAAAGGCAAAATACCATGCTGGTTCACAAGCATACAATTGTGAATTTAATCTCTTCAACAACAATACCGCACCATCATGTAGCATACTTAAACCAAGTAATGACTTAATTTGGACCCAGATGAATAGCAGAAATCAATGGGTATTCGGAACTCTTTATAATATTCAATTAACTGCTGTATGCAAAACAAAAACCTTACAAATTGAACTCACTGGATCCGGCATTCTATCAATGGAAAATGATTGTATACTGAGAAACAATCTCATTACCATTGAAGGAAATCAGATGATGATCAGCACTCTACAATCATCCTACATAAGCTTTGGGAACATATCTTTAATTGCCAAACCCAAAGATGTGCACGCAGCTCTGGAATCACTTCCAACATTCAACAACAGTCATCTAGAAGCATTAAACCATCTCCAGACTCAACTCTCTACCCTACAACATCAAGGTCTTCCTAAGCTGAACGACAAGGTATTCTTCAATAGCATTCATCACCACTTTGTCAGTTATTTTGCTCTTCTTCTTTCAATGAGCTTTGCAATTGTAATTATTTGCAAACTCCGGAAGAGATTGACGTCAGCCACTAATTCTACACCTGTTCCACAACCAAGAATACAGTACGATGTCAACGTCATATGAGAATACAGTTGAATTGAGCCATTCAACGCGGGGAAGTATGTTAAACAACATAAACAACAATAATGCTGACTGTATTACATTCTGAAATGGATACAACGAACGAACGCGGTGGCGTTCGATCGTTACATATCGACCCATATTTAATTATATTTATTCATTGTAAGCATTTATTTTATTTATCCATTGTAAGCATTTTATGCAATTAATAATAAGTATAAAAGAGGCATTGGCCCACAAATAAATATCATTTTAAAACAATTCGTTGAGTAGTAATTTGATCCACTTTTCACATACAGTTCAGGTTTCAAGTGCCTGCAATTGTACCATCCAATATCAAATTAATTGTGCACCATTTTACACAGAATAAACAAATCAAGTTCAAGTGCTTGTATTTGTTATCAAATTGTGTTCTGCACATTAATAATTCAATCACAAGTTGCATGTGCAAGTTGCATGTGCATGTGCAAATTGCATGTGCAAGTCTTATGTGCAAGTTGCATGTGCAAGTTGCATGTGCAAGTTGCATGTGCAAGTTGCAAGTTGCATGTGCAAGTTGCATATTGCATGTGCAGGTTGCATGTGCAAGATGCATGTGCAAGTTGCATGTGGAAGTTGCATGTGCAAGTTGCATATTGCATGTGCAAGTTGCCTGTGCAAGTTGCATGTGCAAGTTGCATGTGCAAGTTGCATGTGCAAGTTGCATGTGCAGGTTGCATGTGCAAATTGCATGTGCATGTGCAAGTTGCATGTGCAAGTTTCATGTGCAAGTTGCATGTGCAAGTTGCATGTGCAAGTTGCATGTGCAAGTTGCATGTGCAAGTTGCATGTGCAAGTTGCATGTGCAAGTTGCATGTGCAAGTTGCATGTGCAAGTTGCATGTGCAAGTTGCATGTGCAAGTTGCATGTTGCATGTGCAAGTTGCATATTGCATGTGCAGGTTGCATGTGCAAGATGCATGTGCAAGTTGCATGTGCAAGTTGCATGTGCAAGTTGCATATTGCATGTGCAGGTTGCCTGTGCAAGTTGCATGTGCAAGTTGCATGTGCAAGTTGCATGTGCAAGTTGCATGTGCAAGTTGGATGTGCAAGTTGCATATGCATGTTGCATGTGCAAGTTGGATGTGCAAGTTGCATGTGCAAGTTGCATATGCAAGTTGCATGTGCAAGTTGTATATTGCATGTGCAAGTTGCCTGTGCAAGTTGCATGTGCAAGTTGCATGTGCAAGTTGCATGTGCAAGTTGCAAGTGCAAGTCGAAAGTTGCATGTGCAAGTTGCATGTGCATGTTGCATGTGAAAATTGCATGCGCAACTTGCATGTGCAAGTTGCATGTGCAAGTTGCATGTGCAAGTTGCAAGTTATATGTGCAAGTTGCATGTGCAAGTTGCATGTGAAGGTTGCATGTGCAAGTTGCATGTGCAAGTTGCATGTGCAAGTTGCATGTGCAAGTTGCATGTGCAAGTTGCATGTGCAAGTTGTATGTGCAAGTTGCATGTGCAAGTTGAATGTGCAAGTTGCATGTGCAAGTTGCATGTGCAAGTTGGATGTGCAAGTTGCATGTGCATGTTGCATGTGCATGTTGCATGTGCAAGTTGCATGTGCAAGTTGCATGTGCAAGTTGCAGTGCAAGTTGCATTTGCATATTGCATGTGCAAGTTGCATGTGCAAGTTGCATGTGCAAGTTGCATGTGCAAGTGCATGTGCAAGTTGCATGTGCAAGTTGCATGTGCAAGTTGCATGTGCAAGTTGGATGTGCAAGTTGCATGTGCATGTTGCATGTGCAAGTTGCATGTGCACGTTGCATGTGCAATTTGCATGTGCAAGTTGCATGTGCAAAATGCATGTGCAAGTTGCATGTGCAAGTTGCATGTCCAAGTTGTATGTGCAAGTTGCAAGTTATATGTGCAAGTTGCATGTGCAAGTTGCATGTGCAAGTTGCATGTGCAACATGCATGTGCAAGTTGCATGTGCAAATTGCATGTGCAAGTTGCATGTGCAAGTTGCATGTGCAAGTTGGATGTGCAAGTTGCATGTGCATGTTGCATGTGCATGTTGCATGTGCAAGTTGCATGTGCAAGTTGCATGTGCAAGTTGCAGTGCAAATTGCACTTGCATGTTGCATGTGCAAGTTGCATGTGCAAGTTGCATGTGCAAGTTGCATGTGCACGTTGCATGTGCAATTTGCATGTGCAAGTTGCATGTGCAAGTTGCATGTGCAAGTTGCATGTGCAAGTTGCATGTGCAAGTTGCATGTGCAAGTTGCATGTGCAAGTTGCATGTGCAAGTTGCATGTGCAAGTTGCATGTGCAAGTTGCATGTGCAAGTTGCATGTGCAAGTTGCATGTGCAAGTTGCAAGTGCAAGTTGCATGTGCAAGTTGCATGTGCAAGTTGCATGTGAATGTTGCACGTGCATGTTGCATGTGCAAGTTGCATGTGCAAGTTGCATGTGCAAGTTGCAGTGCAAGTTGCATTTGCATGTTGCATGTGCAAGTTGCATGTGCAAGTTGCATGTGCAAGTTGCATGTGCAAGTTGCATGTGCAAGTTGCATGTGCAAGTTGCAAGTGCAAGTCGAAGGTTACATGTGCAAGTTGCATGTGCATGTTGCATAAGAAAATTGCATGCGCAAGTTGCATGTGCAAGTTGCATGTGCAAGTTGCATGTGCAAAATGCAAGTTGTATGTGCAAGTTGCAAGTTATATGTGCAAGTTGCATGTGCAAGTTGCATGTGCAAGTTGCATGTGCAAGTTTCATGTGCAAGTTGCATGTCCAAGTTGCATGTGCAAGTTGCATGTGCCAGTTGCATGTGCAAGTTGCATGTGCAAGTTGCATGTGCAAGTTGGTTGTGCCAGTTGCATGTGCATGTTGCATGTGCATGTTGCATGTGCAAGTTGCATATGCAAATTGCAGGTGCATGTGCAAGTTGCATGTGCAAGTTGCATGTGCAAGTTGCAAGTTATATGTGCAAGTTGCATGTGCAAGTTGCATGTGAAGGTTGCATGTGCAAGTTGCATGTGCAAGTTGCATGTGCAAGTTGCATGTGCAAGTTGCATGTGCAAGTTGCATGTGCAAGTTGCATGTGCAAGTTGTATGTGCAAGTTGCATGTGCAAGTTGAATGTGCAGGTTGCATGTGCAAGTTGCATGTGCAAGTTGGATGTGCAAGTTGCATGTGCATGTTGCATGTGCATGTTGCATGTGCAAGTTGCATGTGCAAGTTGCATGTGCAAGTTGCAGTGCAAGTTGCATTTGCATATTGCATGTGCAAGTTGCATGTGCAAGTTGCATGTGCAAGTTGCATGTGCAAGTGCATGTGCAAGTTGCATGTGCAAGTTGCATGTGCAAGTTGCATGTGCAAGTTGCATGTGCAAGTTGGATGTGCAAGTTGCATGTGCATGTTGCATGTGCAAGTTGCATGTGCACGTTGCATGTGCAATTTGCATGTGCAAGTTGCATGTGCAAAATGCATGTGCAAGTTGCATGTGCAAGTTGCATGTCCAAGTTGTATGTGCAAGTTGCAAGTTATATGTGCAAGTTGCATGTGCAAGTTGCATGTGCAAGTTGCATGTGCAAGTTGCATGTGCAAGTTGCATGTGCAAATTGCATGTGCAAGTTGCATGTGCAAGTTGCATGTGCAAGTTGGATGTGCAAGTTGCATGTGCATGTTGCATGTGCATGTTGCATGTGCAAGTTGCATGTGCAAGTTGCATGTGCAAGTAGTGCAAATTGCACTTGCATGTTGCATGTGCAAGTTGCATGTGCAAGTTGCATGTGCAAGTTGCATGTGCACGTTGCATGTGCAATTTGCATGTGCAAGTTGCATGTGCAAGTTGCATGTGCAAGTTGCATGTGCAAGTTGCATGTGCAAGTTGCATGTGCAAGTTGCATGTGCAAGTTGCATGTGCAAGTTGCATGTGCAAGTTGCATGTGCAAGTTGCATGTGCAAGTTGCATGTGCAAGTTGCATGTGCAAGTTGCATGTGCAAGTTGCATGTGCAAGTTGCATGTGCAAGTTGCATGTGCAAGTTGGATGTGAATGTTGCACGTGCATGTTGCATGTGCAAGTTGCATGTGCAAGTTGCATGTGCAAGTTGCAGTGCAAGTTGCATTTGCATGTTGCATGTGCAAGTTGCATGTGCAAGTTGCATGTGCAAGTTGCATGTGCAAGTTGCATGTGCAAGTTACATGTGCAAGTTGCAAGTGCAAGTTTAAAGTTACATGTGCAAGTTGCATGTGCATGTTGCATAAGAAAATTGCATGCGCAAGTTGCATGTGCAAGTTGCATGTGCAAGTTGCATGTGCAAAATGCAAGTTGTATGTGCAAGTTGCAAGTTATATGTGCAAGTTGCATGTGCAAGTTGCATGTGCAAGTTGCATGTGCAAGTTTCATGTGCAAGTTGCATGTGCAAGTTGCATGTGCAAGTTGCATGTGCCAGTTGCATGTGCAAGTTGCATGTGCAAGTTGCATGTGCAAGTTGGTTGTGCCAGTTGCATGTGCATGTTGCATGTGCATGTTGCATATGCAAGTTGCATGTGCAAGTTGCAGGTGCAAGTTGCATGTGCAAGTTGCAGTGCAAGTTGCATTTGCTTATTGCATGTGCAAGTTGCATGTGCAAGTTGCATGTGCCAGTTGCATGTGCACGTTGCATGTGCAATTTGCATTTGCAAGTTGCAGGTGCAGGCTGCATGTGCAAGTTGCATGTGCAAGTTGCATGTTGCATGTGCAAGATGCAAATTGCATGTGCAAGTTGCATGTGCAAGTTGCATGTGCAAGAAGCATGTGGAAGTTGCATGTGCAAGATGCATGTGCAAGTTGTAAGTTGCATGTGCAAGTTGCATGTGCAAGTTGCATGTGCAAGTTGCAAGTTGCATGTGCAAGTTGCATGTGCAAGTTGCATGTGCAAGTTGCATGTGCAAGTTGCATGTGCAAGTTGCATGTGCAAGTTGCATGTGCAAGTTGCATGTTCAAGTTGCATGTTTAAGTTGCATGTGCAAGTTGCATGTGCAAGTTGCATGTGCAAGTTGCATGTGCAAGTTGCAAGTTGCAGGTGCAAGTTGCATGTGCAAGTTGCATGTGCAAGTTGCATGTGCAAGTTGCATGTGCAAGTTGCATGTACAAGTTGCATGTGCAAGTTGCATGTGCAAGTTGCATGTGCAAGTTGCATGTTGCATGTGCAAGTTGCATGTTGCATGTGCAAGTTACATGTGCAAGTTGCATGTGCATGTGCAAGTTGCATGTGCAAGTTGCATGTGCAAGTTGCATGTGCAAGTAAGTTGCATGTGCAAGTTACATGTGCAAGTTGCATGTGCAAGTTGCATGTGCAAGTTGCATGTGCAAGTTGCATTTGCAAGTTGCATGTGCAAGTTGCATGTGCAAGTTGCATGTGCAAGTTGCATGTGCAAGTTGCATGTTGCATGTGCAAGTTTCATGTGCAAGCCGCATGTTGCATGTGCAAGTTGCATGTGCAAGTTGCATGTGCAAGTTGCATGTGTATTTGCAAGTTGCATGTGCAAGTTGCATGTGCAAGTAGCACGTGCAAGTTGCATGTGCAAGTTGCATGTGCAAGTAGCATGTGCAAATGCATGTGAAAGTTGCATGTGAAAGTTGAATGTGCATGTTGCATGTGCATGTTGCATGTGCAAGTTGCATGTGCAAGTTGCATGTTCATGTTGCATGTGCAAGTTGCATGTGCAAGTTGCATGTGAAAGTTGCATGTGCAAGTTGCATGTGAAAGTTGCATGTGCAAGTTGCATGTGCAAATTGCTTGTGCAAGTGGCATGTGCAAGTTGCATGTGCAAGTTGCATGTGCAAGTTGCATGTGCAAGTTGCATGTGCAAGTTGCATGTGCAAGTTGCATGTGCAAGTTGCATGTGCAAGTTGCATGTGCAAGTTGCATGTGCAAGTTTCATGTGCAAGTTGCATGTGCAAGTTGCATGTGCAAGTTGCATGTGCAAGTTGCATGTGCAAGTTGCATGTGCAAGTTGCATGTGCAAGTTGCATGTGCAAGTTGCATGTGCAAGTTGGATGTGCAAGTTGCATGTGCATGTTGCATGTGCAAGTTGCATGTGCACGTTGCATGTGCAATTTGCATGTGCAAGTTGCATGTGCAAGTTTCATGTGCAAGTTGCATGTGCAAGTTGCATGTGCAAGTTGCATGTGCAAGTTGCATGTGCAAGTTGTATGTGCAAGTTGCAAGTTATATGTGCAAGTTGCAAGTGCAAGTTGCATGTGCAAGTTGCATGTGCAAGTTGCATGTGCAAGTTGCATGTGCAAGTTGCATGTGCAAGTTGCATGTGCAAGTTGCATGTGCAAGTTGCATTTGCGAGTTGCATGTGCAAGTTGGATGTGCAAGTTGCATGTGCATGTTGAATGCGCAACTTGCATGTGCACGTTGCATGTGCAATTTGCATGTGCAAGTTGCATGTGCAAGTTGCATGTGCAAGTTGCATGTGCAAGTTGCATGTGCAAGTTGCATGTGCAAGTTGCATGTGCAAGTTGTATGTGCAAGTTGCAAGTTATATGTGCAAGTTGCATGTGCAAGTTGCATGTGCAAGTTGCATGTGCAAGTTGCATGTGCAAGTTGCATGTGCAAGTTGCATGTGCAAGTTGCATGTGCAAGTTGCATGTGCAAGTTGCAAGTTGTATGTGCAAGTTGCAAGTTATATGTGCAAGTTGCATGTGCAAGTTGCATGTGCAAGTTGCATGTGCAAGTTGCATGTGCAAGTTGGATGTGCCAGTTGCATGTGCATGTTGCATGTGCATGTTGCATGTGCAAGTTGCATGTGCAAGTTGCATGTGCAAGTTGCAGTGCAAGTTGCATTTGCTTATTGCATGTGCAAGTTGCATGTGCAAGTTGCATGTGCCAGTTGCATGTGCACGTTGCATGCGCAAATTGCATGTGCAAGTTGCATGTGCAAGTTGCATGTGCAAGTTGCATGTGGAAGTTGCATGTGCAAGTTGCATGTGCAAGTTGCAAGTTGCATGCGCAAGTTGCATGCGCAAGTTGCATGTGCAAGTTGCATGTGCAAGTTGCAAGTTGCATGTGCAAGTTGCATGTGCAAGTTGCATGTGCAAGTTGCATGTGCAAGTTGCATGTGCAAGTTGCATGTTGCATGTGCAACTTGCATGTTCAAGTTGCATGTGCAAGTTGCATGTGCAAGTTGCATGTGCAAGTTGCAAGTTGCATGTGCAAGTTGCATGTGCAAGTTGCATGTGCAAGTTGCATGTGCAAGTTGCATGTGCAAGTTGCATGTGCAAGTTGCATGTGCAAGTTGCACGTGCAAGTTGCATGTGCAAGTTGCAAGTTGCAGGTGCAAGTTGCATGTGCAAGTTGCATGTGCAAGTTGCATGTGCAAGTTGCATGTGCAAGTTGCATGTACGAGTTGCATGTGCAAGTTGCATGTGCAAGTTGCATGTTGCATGTGCAAGTTGCATGTTGCATGTGCAAGTTGCATGTTGCATGTGCAAGCTGCATGTGCAAGTTGCATGTGCAAGTTGCATGTGCAAGTTGCATGTGCATGTGCAAGTTGCATGTGCAAGTTGCATGTGCAAGTTGCATGTGCAAGTAAGTTGCATGTGCAAGTTGCATGTGCAAGTTGCATGTGCAAGTTGCATGTGCAAGTTGCATGTGCAAGTTGCATGTGCAAGTTGCATGTGCAAGTTGCATGTGCAAGTTGCATGTGCAAGTTGCATGTGCAAGTTGCATGTGCAAGTTGCATGTGCAAGTTGCATATGCAAGTTGCATGTGCAAGTTGCAGGTGCAAGTTGCAAGTTGCATGTGCAAGTTCCATGTGCAAGTTGCATGTGCCAGTTGCATGTGCAAGTAAGTTGCATGTGCAAGTTGCATGTGCAAGTTGCATGTGCAAGTTCCATGTTCAAGTTGCATGTGCAAGTTGCATGTGCAAGTAAGTTGCATGTGCAAGTTGCATGTGCAAGTTGCATGTGCAAGTAAGTTGCATGTGCAAGTTGCATGTGCAAGTTGCATGTGCAAGTTGCATGTTCAAGTTGCATGTGCAAGTTGCATGTGCAAGTTGCATGTGCAAGTTGCAAGTTGCATGTGCAAGTTGCAAGTTGCATGTGCAAGTTGCAAGTTGCATGTGCAAGTTGCAAGTTGCATGTGCAAGTTGCATGTGCAAGTTGCATGTGCAAGTTGCACGTGCAAGTTGCATGTGCAAGTTGCAAGTTGCAGGTGCAAGTTGCATGTGCAAGTTGCATGTGCAAGTTGCATGTGCAAGTTGCATTTGCAAGTTGCATGTGCAAGTAGCATGTGCAAGTTGCATGTGAAAGTTGCATGTGAAAGTTGCATGTGCATGTTGCATGTGCATGTTGCAAGTGCAAGTTGCATGTGCAAGTTGCATGTTCATGTTGCATGTGCAAGTTGCATGTGCAAGTTGCATGTGCAAGTTGCATGTGCAAGTTGCATGTGAAAGTTGCATGTGGAAATTGCATGTGCAAATTGCATGTGCAAGTTGCATGTGCAAGTTGCATGTTGCATGTGCAAGTTGCATGTTGCATGTGCAAGTTGCATATTGCATGTGCAAGTTGCATGTGCAAGTTGCATGTGCAAGTTGCATGTGCATGTGCATGCAACTTGCACATGCAACTTGTACGCAATCTGTGTGCGTCAAAGAAGAATAATTCTTCTATTTTTAAAATCATAAACTGTCAAATTTCACAAACGGATAGCTGCAATGTCAATGGATTAAACAAACTCTTTAAAAATATGAAAATATTGTGATTTTATTTATTTCTCCGGAAAAGGCACTTTTAGGGCTTTGGGTGAAACGTGAAACTCTTTCTGCGTCAAAGAATAATTATTTTTCCATGAAAACTGTCAATTTATACCCAAAGATGGCGATGGATTAAAAAAACCTCAAAAAAATCAAAAAATTTAAAATTTTATTATTATCTCCGGAAAAGAGCAATTTTAGGGATTTTGGGTGACATTTAAAAAAAAATACTTTTTGGGTGTCAAAGTAGAGTCTGTCTTCTATTCGCTAGACTATTAACTGACAAATTCCATCAAATGATGCCCACGATATCGATGAATTAATAAATTTAAACAATATAAACATATATCAAATTTCACTCAAATCTCAGATATCAAATTTACACTATTATTCCAAATTTTAGTAGAGTAAAACAACCCAAAACTATACCAGAAAGAGCAAGAATGTGAATGAAATTAATGAAAATAGTAACAGTAATATCTGACTAACAAGAACAACACAAAAAAAAAGTAATATAAAATCGTTCAGTAATACTATCGGTCAAAAAAGTAATCGAACGAAAAGCCAATGAACGATTCCAGAATCGGAAGTAGTAGTAGTAGTAGTAGTCGAGTGAGAAAGTACACTTAAATCGTTCAAAGTTAATATCGAGTGAAAAAGCGATTGAACGAAAATTGTATTACTGAATGAACGAATGTTTAACTAAATACTGTCGAATAAATGAACATTTAGCTACTACGAATAATTCGATAGTTTTTATTCGATAGCTCCCATCACTGATTTAGTCAGAGAATCATATCTGTAAAAGCATTTTGCTAGAACTTTTAAAGAACAAAAACTATGGTGAAATGTACTAAAACTGGAATAGACGATAATGAAGCTCTTTTACGTTTTACTTGCGAAATAGGTACTATAAGGAAATTTTTGGATTCGTGCAAAAAAAAAATTGAGATTACAATCAAACATGACATTACTACCAAACAAGTGGGTGGCACAATTCTGTCCGTCTGTTCGTCTACAATCTAAACGAATCGATCGATTTTCTTCAAACTTGGTACATAGTGGTTTTTGGTAATTATGCCCACACGTTTTTCTATTTTTTTTTAGAACCAAAAATAACGATACCTGCCATACATTTTTTCTTAACAATTTTACATAATCGTATTTTTCTCAAAAACGGCTCCACAACTTTTCTTTTTTTATCAAAAAATTACTTTTAGTGAAGGCTCCCTGTATGTAGAAAACTATTTTTCAAAAAATGGTTAGTAATGGTACCTGCCAAGGAACCTTTTTTTAATTTTCGATTTTATTCAAAATGGTGCGACCGATTTTAATAATTGAATAAATAAATAGATAGAAATAGTTTTGCGTACCAAAATGTTTGAAAAAATATTTTTTTGATTTTTAAAACGTGTTTCAAATTTTTTTTTTGAAAATCAAATATTTCGAAAAAGAAATGGTCGATTTTTTTTTAAACTCGATAGTTAGAGTTTTTTAGTACTCTCTAAAATATTTTTAGAAGAAAACCTTCCACACAAAAGTTAAAAAACCGCAAAGGAAAATATTTGTTCTCAAAAACTACTCCTACGATTATGATTAAACTTTTTCCATATACTAAAATTAGTACGATCTACTACCAGAAATTATAAAATTTTACACTTATCAGCTATTAATTGTATCTGTCAAGAACGTTTTTTTATTTTGAATTTTCTCATTATCGGCCAAACGGATGTAGATAAATTTTCTTATAAACAAATTTCAAATAAGACTAAATAATATTACAAATCAAAATTTTCAAAAAAAGTTTTTGAATTTTAAAGAAAAGTTTCAAATTATTTTTTTGAAAATTCGATATCTCAAAAATGGCTTAACAATTTTTATTAAATTTTGTTTTTGTCTGCACATAAATATATACCTACTTTAGATTTGCGTACCTGGAAAAAATTTTTAGAGTCTTATATACAGGGTGTCCCGCACTTTAGTGGAAGTATTTTAGGATGTGATTTTTGCGGTTATTCTAAGAAAAAAATTGTATTAGGGGAAAGTTGTATCTCCCTTCCCTGAGGCAGGGGAGGACAGTGTCTGAAACATTGACTTTAGATGCAAAAAAAACATTAAAAATCAATGAAAACACATCTAATAATGTGCTTTAGTTGTTTTGAAAGCTAATACTTCATTCTTGCATTTGGTTTCTAAATCAAGTTGCTTAAGCTAATAGTTTTTGAGAAATTAAATTTCAAAGTCAAGATTAAAAAAAAAAAATGTGATTTTTCTTCTTATCTCTATATTTTTCAAAATTTTACGTATTTAAGTGCTTCTTTTGTGTTCAATATTCAATACCCTCATTATTTTTTTAGGCCATTACAGAAAACCAAATGTAAAAATCTTTCTTAGTTTTTGAGAAAAAGGGTTAAATTATGGATAATTCATGAATTAATTCATTTTTCGGGCTTCTTTGATAAAAGTACCTTTTGTTTTTTCTTAATTTCTCAAAAACTAAGAAAGATTTTTACATTTGGTTTTCGGGAATGGACTAAAAAATAATGAGGGCATTGAATATTGAACACAAAAAAAGCACTTAATAACGTAAAATTTTGAAAAATATCGAAATAAATAAAAGATATTATTTTGAATAGCTTAAAAACACTTACTTTATTTATTTATTTACTTAAATGCATTTCGGAAGCAATGCTTCCATCGTCAGTAAGTTTTATAAAACTCGATTCTGTGACTTGAAACGTATAGTTAAAATTGTTCATAATGAAGCAGATACTCTGAAAAGCACAAACAAAAATACTAGAAAAATTGTTTGTTTACTTCAAATAATATCAGCGATCGTTACGTTATATCTGTTTCATTTAAGAGTTATGATTTCTTTCAACCAAAGATGACAACATTAGTTACTGTTTATTGAAGGTTTCCTTAAAACATCGATAAATTGTTGTTTTCTCAAAAGTTTTAAGCAATACCTTTAATAAAAAGAATCAGTTGTTGTTCTCATAAAAAATATAATTCAAGTAATTTTCAAAACAAATTGCAACATTCAAATCAATAGGTAACATCACAAAATGCTTTTAAGTCTGAACAAAATGTTTATGCAACATTAAAATTTTCTTATAAATACACGCACTTCACTATTTCAATCTGTCAATTGAATCAATTAGTATATTGCAATTGGAATATTTAAAATAATGGAAAACCCATTTGCCACACTCACAACTCACACACATCTGTTTAACAAAAGTCAGATCAAACTTTTCCTGGGGAATTAGATTAATGCAATTGCATCAGTACCCCATAATTTTGTATATACGCAATGATTCTAGTTTTTTCTCTCTTTTGCAACATAATTTCAAAATAGATTGTGCGCGGTTTTGCTTGATCTCAATAAGGTGATGGAGGTTCATTCTTGAATTCAAAGGATATCAATCAGTAAGCAAAACAAAAACACACCAATGGAGAGTAGGCGCATAAGTATACCATTCTAAATTTAACAATTCTTAAACAAAACATGAACTTGTAAAACTGAAAAAATCATCTTCAAATGTTTTTATTTTCATACACACATTAAGAGAGAGATGAATATTTTGATGAAAATAAACTCAAAACATTACTTCTTGAGATTTCTGGAGATGGTATACAAAAATCATTAAAATCAGTCAACCTTGAAATAATCTTCGTTTACATCGTGATTGCTTGCTTCATACGATTTTTTCACAAATGTAGGATTAGCTCAATATCTCAAAAATACCTCTGCTTTTAACAGTTATTCATGTAAATATTTTTCTTAAACATCAAGAACGTGGAAGCTGCTGTTGTAAACTTTATTTTTAGAAACAAGATAAGTTCAAATATACGAGGATTTATATATCCTCACTATAGAAAACACACAATTATACTTTATAATAAAAGCAAAAACATGCTCCGTAAAATTAATTCCTTATCCTTCAAACCTTCTTGTTGTTAAGCTAACAGTAATTTCATTGAAAATATTTTCTTATACTTATAACCTATAAAGCAGCTAATAAATTAATTTCAAACTTTGATAGCATAAAATTGTTTGTAACCAAAGATAAAGGTATACACATAGGTTGGAGGTTTTAAAGATATTTCAGGATAATTTTCATGCCTGAGGCACTTTTCACCTTCTCTATACATACCCGATCATAATAATAATGATGTATGCTTAACCTTGGCTGAAGTTTTTACATTTTGTACAAAAGTTCAAAGGTTAATTCTGCATAAGATAAGCTTAAGGAATTGTATTATAATCTTATATGAATGAAAAATTAAAATAAAATTACGTATTGAATCGTTATTATTTGAATTTTGGTTGGGTATGGCATTAAAATTTTTATTTGGGCTTTAAGGACTTCATCAACTGAAATTGTATATATTTTAATCAAACATCATTATTATTGTATTGTGTTCAAAGGGTAGACACGGTGCATTCAAGAGAACATAAGCGTCCATAAGCTTTTTTTTCAAAGCGAACCTCTGTCTATCAACTCCTACTCTCACTTCCTCGTGGTGAACATCGGGTGTTTAGTACCTTTAACTGAAGATGGGGTTCCAAACCTTGTGGATGGTTTTAGGAGGCAGCAAATGAGAGAGGGGGGAGGAGTGTTTCCACTAAGGCACTAATCCTTTATCCAGGCGGCAGTGGAAGAATTCTCCAGATGGAATCAACGGTGGCGTCTACAGTTCCAGTTAGGTTGAATTACTTAGTAAACACCTTATACGCGAGTTATCTGCGAGGTATCCGCGAGATATCTGCGTGGCTTCCGCAAGTTTCCGCTAGGTATCCGCTAGGCTTCCGCTAGGTATCCACGAGTTATCCGCGAGATATCCGCAAGTTTTCGCGAGCTACCCGCGTGGTATCTGCAAAGTATCCGCAACCCACTAGGCTTTCGCTAGGTATCCGCAAGTTATCCGCGAGGTGTCCGCGAGTCATCCGGGAGATATCCTGGAGTTATCTGCGAGGTATTAACGAAGTATTGTATAAGCGAAGTACCCGCAATCCGCTAGGTTTCCACTAGGCTTCTGCTTGGTTCTGCGAGTTATCCGCGAGGTATCCACGAGTTGTCCGCGAGGTATCCGTGAAATATCCGCATGGTTTCCGCAAGGTTTCCACAATCCGCTAGGCTTCCGCTAGGTATCCGCAAGTTCTCCGCAAAGTATCTGCGAGTGATGCGCGAGGTATCCGCGAGTTATTCGCAAGGTATCTGTGAGTTATCCGCATGGTTTTCGCAGTCCACTAGGTATACGCTATGTTAAGTAATAAAAGTAAATATGTATCTAGGTCAAAAGAACGCACTTTGTAGCAATTGGCAATATTAACATGATTGATTATGAAAGCCAAACGAGCCACGATAATATAGCCAAGTTGCACAAAGTGTGTGCAATTGCCCTAGATTACCGATTATTGTTAATTTGTAAATTTATATTAATAAAAAGCAGAGTGTACTGGAACCCATCAACCAAAACGGTCGTTATTATTTTTACAGCTAGGCTTCCGCAAGTTATTCGCGAGGTATCCACAATCCGCTGGGTATTCGCTAGGTTTCCGCTAGGTATCCGCGAGTTATCCGCGAGGAATCCGCTAGCTTTCCGTGAGGTAGCCGCGAAATATCCACGTGGTATCCGCGAGGTTTCCGCAATCTTCTAGGTATCCACTTGGCTTCCGCTAGGTATCCACGAGTTATCCATGAGGTATCCATGAGGTATTCGCGAGGTATCCGCGAACTATCCGCATGGTTTCCGCAATCCACTAGGTATCCGCTATGCTTCCGCAAGGTATCCGTGAGTTATTCGCGAGGGTTCCGCGAGTTATCTGCGAGGTATCCGCAATCCGCGAAATATCCGCTAGTTATCCACGAGGTATACGCATGGTTTCCGCGAGGTATCCACTAGTTATCTTTAAGATATCCGCGTGGTTTTCGTGAGGTATCCGCAAGTTATCCGCAAAGTATCCGGAATACACTTGGCATCCGCTAGGTATAAGCTAATTATCCGCAAGGTATTCGCGTGGTATACGCAAAGTATCCGTGATCCACTAGGCTTCCACTAGGGATCCCCCAGTTATCCATGAGGTATCCACGTAGTATCCGCAAGGCATGCACGAGTTATCTGCATTGTATCCGTTATCCACTAGGTATCCGCTGGGCATTCGCTAGGCTTCTGCTAGGTATCCGTGAGGTATCCACGTGGTATCGTCTAGTTTTCCGCTAGCTATCTGCAAAGTATCCATGATTCGCTAGGCTTCCACTTGGTATCCGATAGTTATCCGCAAGGTATCCGCATGGTATCCGCGTGGTGTCCACAAGGTATCCACGATCCAGTAAGCTTCCACTAGGTATCTGCTAGTTATCCGCGAAGTATCCACGTGGTATCCACAAGTTATCTGCTAGTTATCCGCAAGGTATCAGTGATCCCTTAAGTATCCACTTTGCATCCGCTAGTTATCCGCATGGTATCCACGAGGTATCCGCGAGGCTTCCACGAGTTATCCGCAAGGTATCCGCTATCCGCGAGGTTTCCACAAGATATCCGCAAGGTATCCGCGATCCACTAGGTATCCGCTTGAAATCCACTGGGCTTCCGCTAGGTATCCGCTGGGTATCCGCATGGCATCCGTGAGGTATCCACGAGTTATCCGCAAGGTATCAGTGATCCGCTAGATATCCGCTTGGCATCCGCTGGGCCTCCACTAGGTATACGCTAGTTATTCGCGAGGAATCCACGTTGTATCCGTGAAGTATCTGCGAATTATCCGCAAGGTATCCGTGATCCGCTAAACTTCCGCTAGGTATCTGCTTGTTATCCGCTAGGTATCCACGTGTTATCCACGAGGTATACGCGAGCTATCCGCAAGGTATCCGGGACCCACTAGGTATCCCTTTGGCATCCGCTAGGCTTCTATGCGGTATCCGCGAGATGTCTGCGAAGTATCCACGAGGTATCCACGAGTAATCCACGAGGTATCCGCGAGTTATCCGCAATGTATTTGCGATCTGCAAGGTGTCTGCGATCCCGAAGGTATCCACGATCTGGAAGGTATCTGTGATCTGGTAGGTATCCGTTTGGCTTCCGCCAGGCTTCGCCTAGCTATCCGTTTGATATCCGTGAAGGTATCCGCAAGGTATCCACTAGGTATCCGCTTGGCGTCCGCTAGGCTTCTGCTATGTATCCGCTATTTATCCATGAGATATCCACGATGTAAAAGTTCGTAGAAAAATATCTATGGCTAAAAAAATTTGACCTTTTACAACGATCTAGAGATCTTTCGGATGGAAAACATTTCTTGCGAGTTTCCCACAAATGAGGTGCCAAAAATCGCACGTGACCTTGAGAAACATTGCGTCTTGATTAAGATGTATCTAAGGCTGATCAATTTCTAGGACAAGTCGAACTTTTCTGACCAATTAGATGGCATTATTTTTTCGCAAATTTCCCATATATAAGGTGGCAAAGGTGCATAGCCTTCTCAACTTCATAAAATTTTAAATTTTAAAAATTCTAAGAAAACAAAATTCACAAGTTACTAAAGAACTCTACGGGCATCTATAGTTATCAGCAAACTTTGTTAATGGGAAACTCCACTTGGTTTTCTTAGGTCCAGTTTGTCAATGTAAGACCATTCGAATTGCGTAATGAAAGCCAAGATTGCATTTCAAAGGTGGTTAGTTAAAAAGAGTTTAATTATAATTAAATTTTTTTTTTTTTGAAAAACTGGACCTTAGACCTTGGACCTTACTGTTTTAATAAATCATTATTTCTATATAAGAAGGTTTTATAATAAAAATTCTATATACCACTGAAATAAATCAGCCAAGTAGAAGACTTAGCATTAAGGATTGGACTTGTGGAATTATTGATTCAAATACTTTTTATGGCCTTTAGTCCTACAAATTGGCGTTTCGTTCGACTTACTCACTTGAACTCATCAGTGACATAGTGAGGGCTTTGTCATACGCAATTTGTATTAAGTTCAGTTCAACTTACATGAATTTTTCAACGAAAATCCACTGTAAACTATATCCAACAAGATTAGAATTCCTAATCATTAAGCTGGAAGTTTTTTTGTCCAGGGCCAGGCATGGTTTCTATATAAGAGCAAGAAAACTTCCAGCTTAATGATTAGGAATTCTAATCTTGTTGGGTATAGTTAACAGTGGATATTCGTTGAAAAATGCATGTAAGTTGAACTGAACTTAATACAAATTGCGTATGACAAAGCCCTCACTATGTCACTGATGAGTTCAAGTCAGTAAGCCGAACGAAACGCCAATTTGTAGGACTAAAGGCCATAAAAAGTATTTTAAATCAATAAATCATTATTTATTAATGAATAGTGAAACCATTCAAGAATTCAGCCTTTTTTTCACTTTGAAGAAACTTTTGAGCCTTAAGCTATTTTATGAGTTGTTTATTCAATAAAAAAGAACGATTCAAACGTTTTTTATTTTTTTTCTAGGCATAATTACTTGAATATTTTAAAAGTTCCAAGCAACTTGAACTATAAGAGCAAGTATCGACCTTTTAGTTCATTTCAAGTCAAAAAAGTATGTTGAGAACAAAAATGGCAACCTTGTCACAAGGTATAAAATCCATAGACAAAACGCAATGTCAAAAGCTTCTAGAAGAAATGTTATTCTAATAAGAACGTGGTTTAAGAAGGACGTATTTGGCTTTAAACACAAAATCATATACCGCTGTTGGCTTATGTATCTTTGTCAACTACGATGATGTCAGCTTCCGCAATTTCTTAAAACATTTTTTTCTATGGGGCTGAGATATCTATATATGATTATTTGTGATAGAACGTTCGTGATCCTTGTACTGTGAATGTAGATACGATCAGGTTGAGCGTGACACAGCTAAACGAGAGGCGACAAAGCAGCTGGACTTAAGGGAATACCAACCGAGTCCCAGAAAGCTGACCCCATCACTATTACTAGTATTCTACATGGAAAAATGATGTGATTTTTAAGTTGCTAAAGAAAGGTGACCTTCAGAATTGCAACAATTGGCAGGGTATAACAGTCTTGTCCGTTTTTTCAAACCTAATGGCAACCATCATTTTCGAGTTGTTAAAGGTTAGAATCGAGTCTACTCTCAAGAAGCATCAGGCTGGTCGTGGTGGCCTTTGACCGAGTCAACCTTGAATGTATATAGAGATCACTTCTTGATGGTAAGGGAATTCCCCCAAAAATTGTTGCCATTATTAGAGAGTCCTTCAGCAATACCAGGTGTGTTGTCTTACACAATGTGGCAAGCTATCCGACTACTTGCGTAATGCAACAGGGCGTGAGATAATGTGATGTTCTATTGCCAATTCTCTTGCAAATCTCGTGTCTTAGCCGAAACAGAATCCCAGAGAAAGACGACCATTAAGGATGGAAGCGTTTTGTTGGTCCCCTATGCCCCAACTAAAGTTACAGGACACAATGATGAAAAAAAAAAACAAAGACGAAATCTGATGTAATCAAACCATTATCTGCAGCAAAAATTAATTTAAGGGCAAAGAATTGAATTTTTCTACGAATTTTCTTTGGTTTAATTTTTTTTTTCATATAATTTTGTCTCTTGAACTCAAAACAAAAGAAAAACAAAAAAAAATAAGACAGTATCAACTCTTTAACTCAAAGTAATTTAATTATTTTTTTTTTATCCAAAACAAAACACGAAAAAACATTAAAGAAAATGTGAAAGGATAATATTTATGGTACAAGTTTTACGACGAAGAGTAGGTATGTACATGGGGGAACTTTTATAATTATTTGTATACTCATTTCTTTCTATCCTTGCGCTAAAGGATGCAGTTTTTTTTTCTCACAACCCCCCCACAAATAATTAGCTGTGAAAATAAGTTTTGCAAGATAACTGATTATGGACAGAAGGGAAAAAAACTTTAGAAAAAAAAAAGCTGACGTCAGAGCTGTAATTATTTAATGGAGTTTCAAGTGATGGATGCTGCAGTGGTTAAATACTACTTATTACACTCGTTTTTGTTTGTGACTTTTGTGTCTGTGACCAACAGCATTTCAATTAATTTGTATTTATTTATTATTGTTGTCATATATGAAATTGGAAAATACTGTTTTAAATTTGAGACTTGTTGGTTTCTACAATGTAGCAAAAGTAGTAGTTAATTAATTTCCATTATGACAGTGAAATATTGATGCATTCTAATGATTTACTTTTAAGGGATTGTAATTTCTCTACTAAAAAAAGGACTCTGTGCTCTTCATAAATAAAATAGAGCAAGCACCAATACCTCAAAAGCATGAATAATATCCTTCGTCCCTTTGTCTCACCTGAATCTTCAAAATTCCTTTTTCGATTTAATATTATCAACTTGTTGATCATCTTACCCCCGAAGCTCTTTATATTGACGACAACACAATTGTTATTATTACTACATTAACGCTTCCAACTTTTCCGAAGGATCTAATTAAAATTTAGGAGTTACCCGCTTTGTATTATAAATGTATATCCTTGTACTGCTTGAAGAATGATAGAGGAAGTCTGAGTGATTGATTATTATTATTTATTCGTCCCTTTGGCATTGATGGGCTTGTAAAAAAGTAATTAATTTATTTTTAGATTGACTAGCATTCCTGGATATCGTTTGATTATTATACTCCATCGACTTTCGAGTGATGGCAGATTCAGGAAACTCTTCGAGGACAGAACTCACCTCAAATACAAACGCATTAAAACACTGTTAGTTTACCTAATTAAATTTTTCCACCAACTGAACTTAATTTATTTTTTTGGGCTATGGAATGGATGTCGATGTCGATGTGCCTTGCCTGTGTGCCTATGTTAACGATTATAAGCGATGCTTTTTTGTATACAGACAAATTTAATTTTGCTGATTTGGTTTGATTAAGTTTCGACGATCGAACCATTCATTCACTGGATGTCATCATTACGGCTGTTTCCACCAGGAACAACGTTGGCTCATGATTTTATATGTATTTGAAAATACATTATAAAGGTTCAGTGTTAAGTCAACCGTATTATTGAAAGCCCTGCCAATACTTGTATGTGAATTCCCAGGATTCTATACCTAGTTGTAGATAAAACTTTCCTGCTTTCAGGGTTTCCATGAATAATACGAAATTGACAAAATAATAATTAACTGAGATGTACATATCTAAATATTTTCGGGAACATACAGAGAGAAACGCTCATCTTAATAATTTCAATTTATAATTTTTTTTGTTCAGAATTTGGTGATACAAAATCTGCCGCCAAAAAATTTACAATTCAAAATGATGCACTGTAGGTATATTCTTTACCACGATTTAAAGTTATGGGATTTATGATTGGAAGTGGCTTACTATTATACTGAACTCTGTTCCCGTTTAGGTTTTGGAGAACGCAAATACCTACTTACTTTTTTCTTAAATTTGTCAGTACTATGTGCTCCGTTGTACCGTGAATAATTGATAAAAAAAATTAAAAATTAGCAAAACTTACACATGAACATTTATTAAAACTTTGCAATTTCGTAAAAATGAAAGTTGCGCTATTTTGTGGTCAGTTTTTGTCGCCATATACTGAAAAGATAACAAAAATCTTTTAATTTCACCTTTAACGGCCAAAAAATAATTTTTCATAGCGTGAATATAGCCCACCATTTTTATTTTCAAAAAAAGAGCTGTGCTCTTTTGTGCTCCGTTAATGATGCAAGGTACTGTAGAAATTAAAAAATACGCATTATAGGCAGCTTTTATGCGAAGGGCTGTAGCGTGAACTAAGCACCCTTTTCAATTTTCAAAAACCAATTGTTCTATTTTGTGCTCAACTTGTACTGCCCTAGGCAGTAAATATTTAAACATACATACCTACTTGCAAATTTTTCGCCAAAAAATAATTTTGTATGCGTAGAGTGAGCAGAGTTTCTTGGCCAAAAATGTGCAATTATGCACCTCTTTTTTACATTTGTTCGGCACATGGCAGCTCATTCATCGGATTCTGTAATCGAGGTGAATACTTTTAACATGAGAAGAGTTGCGGAAATGCCTGCAGATGCCAAATGAGTGTTCGAAAAATAACATGTTGACATCTTAAAACATATGAGGCCGTGAGCGCAATAGTGGTCTAACTGCAATTTTATTGAAATTTTTTACTGTGAAAATTAAATCTGTATGTATTAAATAATTTTCTGTATTTAACTTTTTTAAATTGAAGCGTTATTGCCATAGTTACAGGCCTTTTTTTACTTAGAGGCCAACCACAAAAAATTAAAAGCTCGAGTGCAAGAAGGGCTATCTAATCAGTTATAACGGTATTTTGATGGATCTTGAATACAAAATCTAAGGTAAAATCTTTTAGTTTTCGATCATATTGCAAAAAAACATTAAAACCATGTTTCTATAGTTTAAAACTACTGTGAATCAATTGTTTTCTAACAGTATGAAATCATTCAGTAAGTCATTTCTTTCAATACTGGCCTTAAATTTTTTACTCAAATATGCAAATTTTTGTGTTTATTAATATTGTTGATTCAATAAAAACAAGATTGCAGACACCATTTGCATCCATAACTCTCCAAACCACAATGCTTTCACCTTCATGTTTCACCGTAGTCTTTAAATTGCTTACCTATACTTTTGTGTTCGGTTTTTAGTACCAATTTTCGAGCGTTAAATCCAAAAATGTTGAAACTTTTTTTGTCAACTAGGATAACATGAACTGTTCTACAGAAAACCGCGATAAATAATTGCAAATGACTTCTAGCCGCAAAAGTATTACACTAATACTTACAATTTATATGATTTCAGTTGCTGTACGTGCAATTTTTTGATACAGTGTATGAACAAGCGTTTGAAAATAAACTCTCTCTTATTTCAGCTCTTCTGGAAATAATGACAAATACAGTCAGGCCACTATTGCGCTCACGTCCTGATATGTTGTTGCGTCCGCCTGGATAATGCTCCTGATCTGGAAATAGAAAAATAATAGAAATTAAAATAGTCCCAAGTTCAAATGTTCAATTTACTTTGAGTCCAAAACTGCTAAAACCTGGAAAATATGAAGAAAAATGATTAGTATTTTAGTTTATGGTTTATCTCTAAGTTATCCTAAAGAAAGAAAACAAACAATTAAAATAAGTAAATAGTTGAATACAAACTCATTCCACCCATAGCAATATACATATCTCTTTCCCGCTCACTCACCACATTGGAAATGTCAACTTGGTGCAACTAGGGAGTTTGACAGATTTTATCAATTTTGAAGTATGAAATAAGTCTAGATAAATGAAATGACGTATAAAATTAAGATTGCGTAGAAAAAACTGTTTTATTAAAACCAATGGCGTGACAAAGCATTTAAAGAACTGAACACCGTCCAAGCCGAGGAAAAGTACTCTTCCGTGTACGACTTTTTTTGGTTTTATCTTAAATTTTACCTGTCAGTTTTCACTTGTCACTTTTGACGTTTGATGCTTCTGTAAACGAGTACAGTAGAGTTAACTACTCTTATTTATGTCTATTTTAATTTTTTTGTTTGTAATTCTTTTAACTACTTGTTAGATCTATTCAGATGGCGTGAGTTTTTTTTCACCGTCGGTCGGATTTGCAATAAGGGTGAATATGATTTTGACAGCGCATATTTAGGTGGCACTTATCAAATATTTAATATTTATTTTAATATATAAGCTATTTAGCAATTTCCATGAACGAAAACGCTAGCTGTGAGTGCATGTACTAATATTTCAGTGAACACTGACTCGTTCGGCGATTTTCCAGGCCATTTAATCATTGATAAAGGAAAATTAGTGGTGAGCCAGCTCGCTTCTATTGGCACAAACCTGTCAATGTAGTGATAGGCATTCTGAAAGTGGACAAAAGCGTTGAGGGTTTTAGTAGGTAACGAGTTGAATTGGTGGGTAGAATTAGAATTTATCACCGAAATTATTGAATGACGAATTAGAACGGGGGTATTAATTCCTTAGCGACATCTGTGAGCTGGAGTTGGTACTGCGGAGTGGAGACGGAAAAAGTAGTAGCTGAGACTAGGCAAAACGTCAACTAGATGATGAAAAACAGTTTTACCAATACACACACCTTTCACAAAAATATTAAGAAAGAGATAGGAAAAATGTGTGAGAGTGTGTTCGATCGGATGATCCAAATAGAGTGGGAGGAGGATTGGCAACAGAAAAAACGGCGCGTTCATCAAAAATGTTTCGAAAGGTTGCTTGTCATTTTTCCACATGTTCATTTGACATTTAAAAAGTAGCGATCAGATCCGACAACTGGCTAACTTAAAATTTATTTCGATAATTGGCTAAAAATATATTTTAATTTTATAGTTCATGAGTTGCGGACCACCAAAAGTGAAATTAAGCGTTGTTCATCTGTGAAATCGGTGTTTTGTAATAATTTTATATTTTTTATTGTGTTTGCTCAATTTTTTTTTTCGTTGAAGAAGCTACTTGTTGGAAGTTGGAATTGTTTTTGATGGTAAAAGTTCAAAACGTGAACTTTACGTTCATTAAAGCAAAAAGAAAAAAAAAAACAAAATTGTAAGGTGAGTTCGACAGTATAGTTTTTATTGAAAATATTCCTTGAACATGATAAATTATATGCAGGTTACAACTTCAGCCCAATTGGGAATATCAGGCGGACCCCGGTAGCCAGCGGAGCACTGGGCCGCCACGAACTTTTTTTGCCGTAGCTGTCATTTTCTACGGTAGCTGTTTTTTTGCTGCACTGGATTTTTTGCAGTAGCTGCCTTTTTGTGCGGTAGCTGTTTTTTTGGCTGTACCTACTTTTATGCTGCCGTCGTTTTTTTTTGGCTGTAGCTGTTTTTGTTGTTGCGGTTATCTCCAGCGACATTTTCGGAGACATTTTCTTTTGTGTTGGACAGCTGTGGACTTTTGGGAACCGGTTCTGCAGTCCGATTTTTTGGAGGGGTTATCGGATACGTCTTTTTACATAATTGTCCGTCCACCAACTTCCTAAACGCCACTTGGTGACCGTATATAAACGTCCAGAGATACCATCCCAACTGCAATTTCTGAAAACCAAAGAAAAGAAACCATTAAAAAGGAATTCAGGTATTTAGTTACAAAAAAAAAAATAGTTTTACCAAAGACCAAAAGAAAAAAGAGAAGAAGGAGCAAGAAGAAAATCATCGTTTCAGTCCAGAAACTTTCGTGTGTGTTTGTCATTTGTTTTATGTTATGTGTTACGGCGTTGAAGTTTGCTTTGCTTAATTTACGTTTTCTTTATTTTTTTTTTATATAAATTATATTAAGATACTATTGATCTACATTTTTTTTATTTAAATTATTTACCATTTTTGTAAGTAAAGGGTGTTTTGTCCTCAGAGTCTATCACGTTGTGAGATTTTACTACTGTAAGTTTGTTTTTTTGGTTTCACCAACCTCCATTGAGCTCATAGAAGGTAGGGATTTGTTCTAGATACAAAAAAGGCAGTCCAGTGGGAGTCTGTGGGTGACAAAAACGATTTTGCATTTGGTTAATTTTTCTTAGAGTAAAATTTTGTTGTTATTCATGGATATTGTTTTTTCATTAAAGTGTTTTTAAAGCACTATACAATGTTTGAATTACTTTCATCTTAATAAGTCTTTTAAATATGTTATATTGAAACCTCTTTATTAATTTGTATTGTTTGGCTAAATTCTTAAATACGATTATAATCATAAATCCATTTAATAAACTTTGTTCAACGCCTTTTCATGAAATCTAGAGTTTGCTTTGGTTTCACCACAGAAACCATGATGGTTTGAAGACCTTTTCAGGGGGTGCCGATGGTAGCCAGGTAACTTTGGTGAAGATGGTGTGATCTGAACGCGATCATCCACCATCATTGGGGAAATCTAAACATGGCCGCAGATTTCCAGGTTGGGTGGGTTAAAGCCACGCTGCAACGTCACCAGCAGCGCCTTGGTGTGGTGATAGTCCGTCCGCTGTCGTTTTGATTTTTTTTTTTCTCTGGCCTGATTTGTGTTTTTGTTGCAGGTGAGGTTGAGTTTTGGGGGCAAGATCCCCCCATTCCGACGAGCTAACTGCCGTGCTATGCAAGCAGGCCGCGTCCCCCGGAACTTGACATTCCTTCCCAGTTTCCAACCTTTTCCTTTTTCATGTTCCTATCCTTTCCTTTTTCCTACCCTACCTCTTTACCGACACTCCTCACTTCCTCTTGCCTCGCAACAATGTGTTAAGTAGAAGCAGCTTCGGTTAAAATGTCCGTGTTTCCTCTTTTCGGCAACAAATTTTGTTTGCAAAATGCCTCAAGATGCCAAATGCATGTTGAGAAAATAAGGTCCATGTTCTTTCGTGTTCAAAATATCAAAAATTACCAAAGAAGTACAAGTCCCACACTCAAAAAAAGTATATTCCCGAAAAAAGGCAACACTGACATCAACCGTTATTGTTCAAACGGAGGTGTTCCCGCAACTTTTTTCATGTTCAAAACATTAAAAATTACCAAAAGAAAGGAAAAGTCCCACCTTTTAACATCAAAAAAAATATATGATTCCGAAAAGTGGCAACTTTGAGATTTTAACTGAAAATGCGTCTTCGCGTTTGGTAGCTGGAGGCGTTTCCACAACTTTCATCAAAAAAGTGGAGGTTCCCTCCGTTGACGTAAAAAACAGTATGTTCCTGAAAAGTGGCAACACTGAAATTTTACCCGAAGGTGCGTCTCAATCAATCAATCATTATTTTGATCAGAGACATTTTCGAAGTAATCTACGAGTTTTTTTATTTTACCATTTTCCACGCCATTTTTTAATATGGCGTCCAAGTGACGCGACGGTTAAATAACATCCTTAGCGTGTCAAAAATAAATTACGAATATAAAAGTAGGGTCCTCCCTTTAGAAGCCCAAGGATTTCGGTTTTTCTGATTGAACTACAGATTAGGATCCATTTTTCAAAGCTAAAATTCATCGTTAGTCGTTAGTGTATAAGGAATGAGTTCAAATCATAAAAAAAGTCCTCACCAAAAAGCGCACGGGACTGGATTTCCAGACCGGACTATTAGTATAATTTTTTTAAATACGGCACATGACAGCATAAGTTGAGCACCTTACAGCACAAACCTTTTTTTACGAAAATCCAAAGTGTCGATGCTAACTTCATTATAGGAATCCGCTATGCTTCAGTACTAAACAAATCCCCTCTCCACCAATAGATCTGCAACTCCAAACCCAATCCATACACCACGTGTTGTTGTGCAAAAGTGTTTATAATCCCACAAACTTGGACTATACCATTCCCATATCTTTGGTTCAATTAAAAATTCCACGTGTCATCTGAATATGCCACCTTTTAGGTCCACATTCCTAATTGCTTTGCACCCATTCTTCCTCTTTGTTAAGCGTTTTTCAAATCGATAATATCATCAATTTGCTCATAGCACGTTCTACATCATTATTTGTTGAATCCACATGCATACATATGTATATGAAATAAATAAAACATCAGGATGTTTTAATTAGTTCTATGTAGTAGGGTGATTCAAAAAAACACTTTTCTCGAAAATCAACCCGGACCGGGCGGAATTTTTAAGGTTAGTTTCAGACCAAGGGATCGACATCAAAAAATTTTAATTTGAAGGTGATTTAGAGGTCGCTACCAGCGAATATCTGGTTTTTAAGCCTCCAAACCGCGAAATAGGTGTTGCGGATTATTGTGAATAACTTGAATAACTTCTTCATTTTTTGCCCGAAATTTATGAAAATTTGACACAAACAATGTGTAATAATACTCTTTAAGAAAACGTATTGCAATACACTGAAAAAAATTTTTTTACGGAAAAAAATAATTATTTATTTATAAAAAAAAATATTTTATAGCATGAACGGCAGTTTGAATTTAACCATGGTGATACCGTAATAAAACTTTATACATAACACGAAAACAATGTAGCACACGCAGAGCCTGCCCCAAGAAATATTTTACTCAATATATCAATTTTAACGTTGAATATCCGAGGGTTAGTTGAAAAAAGTCCTGTCTTAACAATAAATAACGGTTAATTTAATTAATTTTGTTCATTTTCTGGTAGAAATACATAAAATGCATACTCTGTAAAAATTTCAAGTCATTCCCATCAGTACTTTGCTCACGGCATTCTTCTAAAGTCTGTGGTGCATCCGCGCTTTATCATTTGAAAGTTCTAGGTCTTGTCAACAAAAAGGTATATATGGAACTTAATTTTCCACACTGTCTGATAGATGGCCATTATTTATGTATCCTGCAAAAATTTCATGTTATTCCAATCAGTACTTTTCCCACGGCATTCTTCTAAAGCTGGCTATCGACATATGCAAAAAGAGGAACAATCGGAATTTTACCCAATTGACAATCGGAAGCTTCGCCATTTTTAAATTATTTGATGAGTAATTCACATTTTCGCATTTTATCAAAACTTATTATTTTTAATTAATTTTAAAGGCCTACAAATGTGGCTGATTGGTAAAATTAAAAGTTTTTTTATTCGAAGTGCATTACCTTCAAAACAAGAAGTTCTGTCTGTGTTTGCATACCGTCATTTTACATTGAAAAAAACTATTCGTAATAGTGCCATAGCAACTTCAAAACAATAAATTGTAAATTGGAAGCGCCTGGGTATCTCAACACAGATGAGAGATAAAATTGTGAAAAAAATCAAAATAGTATTCAACCGATTTGAAGAAGAACAAGGAAAATGAAAAGAAAAAATCCCAAAAACAGACACAAAATCAAGACAATTTTAAGATCGAGATGCAAGATTTATTCGATGTAGCTCATCGCGATGCATTTGAATTAATACGAGAGGAAAAATTGAAAGACTTTTAGAAATTACAAAAAAGTCAGGGTCGAAAAGGCCACTCTTCTTCTTTAAAACGTGTATTACCAAATTTGAGAATCCGAAACACCACTGAAGACTGTAACAAAAGTATCACAATTTGCGAGGATGAATTAGCTGAAAATACGGAAATTGCAGATAAAGACGACGATTTTGTAGGTCCCTGTCATAGTACCAGATCTCACAAAAAAGAGAAAATTTTTCAGTCGACATTATCAGCAGTATTCGATAGAACCAAAATTAGTGATCGCAGTGCAGCAATGATTCTATCGGCAGTGGTACAGTCTTTGGGTTATGAAGTCAAAAATTCAACAATTAGTTACTCAATTATTTGACGGGAGTGTATAAAAGGACGTGCAAAATGTGCTGCTGCGATCAAGAAGTCTTTGAATCTTGAACCCCCATTGACCGTGCACTGGGATGGTAAAATTTTGCCATCAATTTCAGGTACTCATCTTATATTTTTACTTTTACTAGTATGTATCGCCCATCAGTGGTCGAAATTCGACCTTTTTCAATTAATGCAAGTTAATATGAATATAAAAATTAGATTCTGACAGAGTGATTGGCTATACCTACCTTTCAAGCAACTACTATGAAAATACGTTGGCATTAAGTCAGTTAAAAAAGGAGATATAGAAAAGTGTTTTTAATACGTTTTCATTAGACCAATGAGATAATTTCTTCATTGAAAATTTCCAAATTCGATACGAAACATCTCATTTCCCCGAATAAACATTTCGAAGTGAGATAATTTCAAACTAATTTGCACGAAATTAGGTTGGAAATTAAGTCAAAACCTAACAAGCACACCCAATTGCTCACAGTTTGAAGAGCTCTGAAAATATTTTGTATGAAAATGTCAAGGCTCAAAATATGAAAAACAGAAGTAGAAAGAAAAAAGCAACAACAAAAATCACACTGGCAGTAGAAACTAGAAACTCAAATTTGAAATGAGCTGTCAAACGAAATTACCAAATTACAAACGTCGTCGTTCATTTGTCAATTGGGTAAAATTCCGATTGTTCCTCTTTTTGCATATGTCGATAGCCAGCTTTAGAAGAATGCCGTGGGAAAAGTACTGATTGGAATAACATGAAATTTTTGCAGGATACATAAATAATGGCCATCTATCAGACAGTGTGGAAAATTAAGTTCCGTATATACCTTTTTGTTGACAAGACCTAGAACTTTCAAATGATGAAGCGCAGATGCACCACAGACTTTAGAAGAATGTCGTGAGCAAAGTATTAATGGGAATGACTTGAAATTTTTACAGAGTATGCATTTTATGTATTTCTACCAGAAAATGAACAAAATTAATTAAATTAACCGTTATTTATTGTTAAGACAGGACTTTTTTCAACTAACCCTCGGATATTCAACGTTAAAATTGATATATTGAGTAAAATATTTCTTGGGGCAGGCTCTGCGTATGCTACATTGTTTTTGTGTTATGTATAAAGTTTTATTACGGTATCACCATGGTTAAATTCAAACTGCCGTTCATGCTATAAAATATTTTTTTTTATAAATAAATAATTATTTTTTTCCATAACAAAATTTTTTTCAGTGTATTGCAATACGTTTTCTTAAAGAGTATTATTACACATTGTTTGTGTCAAATTTTCATAAATTTCGGGCAAAAAATGAAGAAGTTATTCACAATAATCCGCAACGCCTATTTCGCGGCTTGGAGGCTTAAAAAACAGATATTCGCTGGTAGCGACCTCTAAATCACCTTCAAATTAAAATTTTTTGATGCCGATCCTTTGGTCTGAAACTAACCTTAAAAATTCCGCCCGGTCCATGTTGATTTTCGAGAAAAGTGTTTTTTTGAATCACCCTACTATGTAGGTACCTATTCGCATTCATATAAAGGAATTCTAACCCTTTTTCGTTTTAAGTTCCTTAGCATCGATATTATGTATATTTGAATAAAATCATCTGTGTCTATTCGTAACGTATTGGGGCTGGGAGTTGGGACCAGTCACGTTTGATTAAATAAGTATGTCATCGATGTCGAATATACCCAAAAGGGTTAAGTCAATTTTAAATTACTTTCAACTTCAACAGATAAAGCTCTTTAAATTAAATTCATATAAATATTTCAACAATTAAAAATAAAATATTATTTTTAGCTTCCTGAAAAATAAATTCAAAATGGTTTTAAATATATCTCGAAATATATAAGTGCCAAATCTATAAAAAAAAAGATAGAACAAAAATAATATCAATCTAAGAAATCTCTGCAACCTTATATCGATGATTTAGGAACATTTCTAACCTATATCAAGGAAAAAAGATAGAAAAAAAAGAAATTTCTCTCAGGGCTATTTATCATATATTTTTCTTTCGTTTTGCCAAAACACACAAAAATTAAGGACCCACGAGGATTGTCGATTTGTTTAAGACTCTCAAATCGAATATATGCAGAATTGTGGATGTAGGTGACGTAGTAGTAGTCGTAGTACACAATAACATCCATACCAATAGCTAACACCATTTTCAGCATTAATATAATGAAAAAACGTGCTTGGAATCTTTTTCGCCTGCAAGCGAACACGTTTTATTGATAAACATGATGAAGATCTATTCATTCGAGGATATTCCATCTGTTTTATTTTTTTTTGGTTTTCTTACGATTTTTATTTTTGAGTTATGGAAACTAAAACAGCCAAACGATTTGGATTTGAACCAAACGACAAATAAAACAAAAAAAAATACCCGATTGGTTATATGTAGGTACTTCTGCCACCATTTGGTCGTAATCAAAATATCCTTCTCCTTTTTTTTTTGTTGTTGATAAAGACCCTATTGGATTTTCATATATTAAATGATATTATTCCGAATTTCTGTTATTTTGTATTTTTTTTTTCTCTTTTGTTTCCTATGAAAAGGATATGTAAATGAGAATGAATTTTCATTGTTTCATTTTCTCTGTTGATTTTCTTTCTTTTTTTTTGGTATTGTATTTTTTTTCTGTATATATAGCCCTAGGATAACATTTGCAAATGGATTTTTCGTCCTTTGGTTATTTTAATAATATTTACGATTACATAATTTATGAATTGGGATAAAATAATATGGACATACAATGTACATGTTATTCATAGAACTTATGGGTAATGGTTAATAAATTTACAAGAAATAAAATTAAATATTTAACAAAAGTATCAAATTGAGATTATTAATTAATTATTACCAGAAGTAAAGTCCTGTTTAGAGTTAACTGCTTAAATATTCAAAATTAACGAAAATATTTATTTCGTAATAACAAAATACAGAATATACCTGCATTGCATATTATGGGTGATTCCGTGCCAACTGTGATTCTTTGTGTCCAGTGCTTTTTTTGTTATTTAATGTAAAATGTTGTGTAAATGGCTATTTACTACAATCTACATTCGATATCATGACTAAATTTTCTACTTATTCCACATGGTTTGGAAAAGTGTAGTAAAAATGTCAGTACCGTGGCATATCCGTTCCTTGTTTTTCCGATTAAATCTACTTCTTTCTAATGAAATATGTATTTCACTGAATGAAAATGTTGTTCGAAGAAAGGTTTGAATCCAATACTTGCTTGACAAAATTATGCAAAAATTAAGTCAAAATACTTATTGCTGAATAAAATAATCATGAATGAATGTTGTCCGAGGATTTATTTTTATTTTTGAATTTAAAAGATTTCCCGCTGAACCGCCAGGCACTATTTATGTATTAATAACAACAGTCGTTTTATTTTTTTTAACGTTGTTGTACTTTAAGAGTGATATGTTTTCATTCGAAGAAAGTGTGTCACAAATTAATTTGTCAGTACCGTGGTAGCATTTTTTTAAGCATGCTATAACATGTTTTTGGTTGACTATCAGAATTTTTTATTCTTTTTAATGAAATTTGTTTAAATTGTCCTGGAAATTATTTTTCTCATTAGCATAGAGAAGTAAGGTCACATAAACTTTCTAAATGTCAGTACTGTGGATGTCAATACCGTGGCACGGTGAGCAATTTCTACCAACTTCTTTATTAAAACAGTAGTAATACCTCGGAAGAACCAAACAAAAATTATTCTGTGCAATAAAAACTTAGTAATAACCCAGCACATGGAAAAGGGTTACCATTAAGAAGAAAAAAACAAAAACGAAAAAGTTATACATAAAAAAAAAAAAAAATAAGGGAAGTAGAGATGTCAAGAGGTCAAAATATAACATGTAATGAAGAATCTCAATAAAAAAATGTTTAAAAAGAAAGAGAACAGAATACAAATAACAAAAAGTAAAATAGCTTCATTATCGTCTATTCCAGCTTAAGTACATTTCACCATATTTTTTGTTCTTTAAAAGTTGTAGCAAAATATACTAAATGACACAAAAATAAAACAAAAATTGTTTCAAATAAGTTAATTTTTTATTTTTTTTTTTTAAAGAATCACAGTTAGCAGAGAATCAGCCATATACTTGCATTGATTGTCCGAATGATGCCATGGAATTGTTGTAATTTATGTTGTAACTGTAAATTTTTTATTGTTCAATAAGGATTATCACAACAAAAACATAAATGTTAAAAAAGGAGCCAAGTTCTTATGTGTACAAGAAACCTGTGCGTAAAAAGTCAACCAAAAAAAGTAATGAGATCTAAAATATATGCCAAGTTTTAAGTTCATGAAGGTTAATATCAAATATCTTAAGTAGAGTTATATCGAAACAATTCCAAATCATGACAGAAATTTGGTAATTAATGATTACTGATTAAAATATGGTGGGTTCACTGGTCAAGATTTCATACATTTTAAATTTGTGATTAAGTAAGTATTCAAGAGAAAACTTGCCAAGTAAATCCACCAAATTTTAATCAGTAATCATTAATTACTGAACTGAAATTTCCAATTTTTCGATTTTTTTCTTCTAAGTATTTCAAGGCATACCGACCTACCAATTTTCATCGTTCTACAACAATCGGAAGTGCTTCATATAATTTATAAGAATTTTTAAGAATGTGGGTGGATACCACGCCTCCTGAATGCAAAATTCCAATTTTTCAATTTTGTTCTTTCTAAGTACCTTAAGCCCTACCGACCTACCAATTTCCATCCTTCTACAACAATCGGAAGTGCTCCATATAATTTATAAGAATTTTTAAGAATGTAGGTGGATACCACGCCTCCTGAATGCAAAATTCCAATTTTTCAATTTTGTTCTTTCTAAGTACCTTAAGCCCTACCGACCTACCAATTTCCATCCTTCTACAACAATCGGAAGTGCTCCATATAATTTATAAGAATTTTTAAGAATGTGGGTGGATGCCACGCCCCCTGTATGGAAAATTCCAATGTTTCAATTTTTTCTTTCTAAGTACCTCAAACCCTACCAACTTAACAATTTTCATTATTCTACAACAATCGGAAAGGCTCCATATGATTTATAGAATATTTAATAAAGTGGGTGGATGCCACGCCCCCTGAATAGAAAATTGCAGATTTTCGATTTTTTTCCTTTGTATGTACCACAAGGCCTACCGTTGTGCGAAATTTCAAGTTTCTACGATGTCGGGAAGTGCTCCATAATTTTGATGATCTGTCAGTGAGTCAGTCAGTTACGGTTTTTGCGATTTTTGAAGTCCTATATCTTGGGAACTACTAATGCTAAAGAGTTGAAATGAAACCTATGTTTGATCAGTTCAGCAAATGCTCCGAATTTGAAGTTTCTGACTTTATTGGTACTGAAGTTAGAGGGGGGTTGAAAATCGCCTGAGTTTGTTCCTGTAAAAAGGGTGTAGTGCCGCGAACTTGGCTGGGCACTACCGTGCCCTTTGATTAATCTCGCGATCGAAAAAACACCCGGAAATTTTATAAAAAAGCAAAGTAACTGACTGCTGGACTTAAAACTGGAACTCATTGAAATAGCGTGTAGGTAACCTAGTCACCAAAACATAGGGAATAGTAGATGTATTCAAGCAGCATTTCCAGTAGCTGCTAAATGGGCATCGGGTAGATCGAGATATAAAATGAGAAGAGATCCCAACCCTCATGCACAAGATTTCTGCAAGGAGATGCGCAATAATGTGATTTCTATAATCTCGTTCTGAGCAAGAAGTGTGCAGAGCAAGTGTTAACACTGAAGCCACTGTTTTCAACAGATATGTTCAACTTCTAAGGTATTTTGATGATATTGACATCATTGGCCGCTCCAAACGGGCCGTTATAGTGTCATTCACGGCGATTGAAGAATGGGCGAAAATTAAAAGTTTTCAAGTAAACGAGTACAAGCCTAAATACGCATGCTGCCAACAAAATGAAAGATCTTCCGACCAGCTAGGATGAAACATCACTGTTGATAGCACCAACTAAGGAACTCAACTCGCAGGGAATATTAATCCCACGAACGACATACATCCAACGGAGAATTACCCTAACAAACCGATGTTACGTTGGTTTTGCGCAACAAAGACGAAGTGCTCGCTCTATAAAACTTTAACCGCTGGCATTATGGCGCCAATTGCTATAGGCAATAAGCACAAACGGAAAGCTGGTACTTACTTACTTACTTACTTAAGATGGCGCTGCAGTCCGGGGTGCCCCAGGGCCTCAACCAACAAGCTTCTTCCAGCCGGATCGGTTTCTAGCCAGTTTCGCACGCCAAGTTGGTTGAGGTCCTCTTCCACTTACGTGTGCCACCTTTTACGCTATCCACCTCTGCGTTGTTCCACGGGGTTGGATTCAAAGACTTTCTGGGCCGGAGCATTGGTGTCCATTCGCTCTAGGTGACCCAGCCATCTTAGTCGTTCGCTTTTTACTTTTGTGGCTAGGTCGGTGCCGCTGTACAGCCCAGATAATTTTCCTCTCAAAACAACCTAACGCGTTCTCATCCACCGTTAGCAGTTTCCATGCATCTACACTTTGCCATTTGAAATGAGGCAAAGGGAGGTATTGGGAAATAGTAGGAAGGAATTAGTAAAGGGGTTTGAAAAGAGAAGAAAAAAAAAGAAAAGCATGAACGGGATGAGGACATAGTAGGAGGGGGAGAGGTAGGGGTAGAATGTCCGCTACGGAGGCGATGGCATGCTCGTTCCGCTCAGCTCAGCTCGCCGGATGTAGGGGGGGCTCTTGCCCCCGTAGCTAGACCTCGCCTATTCCAAAAAAAAATATAAACATGCCAACTAACACTTCACCACCACGACTCACACCTTGGGAGCGCTGCTGCTGTCGATGCAACGCGGCCGTGTCCCTCCCCACCTGGGATTCGAATGGCCTTGAAATGTGAATCCCCCTAACCTGGAATAAGGATTGATTTCTCTTGCTATCGAACCATACTTACTTCACCGAAGGGGCCTTTGGCCGCCGTACATCAGGACCGGGATGATAAACGTTTTATACAGGGACAGTTTAGTTGCTCGAGAGAGGGCTTTGCTTCTCAATTGCCTTCTTAGCCCAAAGAAACAGCGATTGGCAAGAGTAATTCTTCGTTTGATCTCAGCACTGGTATTGTTTACTGAGTTTATAGCGGATCCTAGGTAGACAAAGTCTCTGACCACTTCAAAATTATAGCTGTCTATAGTGACGTTCTGTCCGAGACTTCGATAATGGGTGTCCTTTCTTGTTGACAGCATATATTTTTGTTTTACTTTCATTCACAGTTAACCCCATCTTCTTGGCTTCCTTCTCAATACTCACAAAAGCACCACTGACATCCCGCTTTGTTCGTCCGATTATGTCAATATCGTCAGCGTAAGCGAGAAATTGGACGGACTTTTGAAAGATTGTGCCTCTAGTGTTGACGTGAGAGCTTTGCACTATTCTTTCAAGAACGATGTTGAAGAAGACACATGACAGCGCGTCGCCTTGCCTAAAACCTTTTTTGACATCAAAGGTGTCGGTGAGGTCTTTGCCGACCTTGATGGAGCAGCGTGCATTCTCCATCGTCATCCTGCGCAAACGGACGAGTTTGGCAGGGATGCCAAAACTAGATATTATATTATATATTTTTATTCTTCTTCTTCGAAAACTAGATATTGCTCTATATAGCTCGTCTTTATAGATGCTGTCATACGCGGCCTTGAAATCGATGAAAAGGTGGTGGGTATCGATTTGAAACTCCTGGGTTTTCTCCAAGATCTGCCGTAGTGCGAATATTTGGTCGATGGTGGACTTCCCTGGCCTGAAGCCACACTGATATGGACCTATCAGGATGTTGACGAATGGCTTCAGGCGTTCACAAAGTATGGCAGTGGCAGAGAGCTGATACTGCCCTCCTTTAAAAGAAAACTTCTTCGACGAATATTTGGTCTTGTGCGAGGAGGATGAATGGAGGAGAAGATATTTACAACTGTATAAGCTGTATCAAGATGTGGATGAAGCTCGGAAAATCAAAACACGTCGACTACATTGGATTGGCCACATAAAGCGAATGGACAATAATGCTCCAGCCAGAATCCCAGCCCCCAAATTCGAAAGGACGAAGAAAACCAAACGCCCTGTTTGGCATCTCGGATGCCAGAAAGCTTGGTCTAGGTGACGGGCTGCAGCACCTACCTCAGGATCGAGAAGGATGGAAGGCTGTCGTGTCTCAGGCTGCGACCCTTCATGGATTGACAGCCAGATAAGAAAGTAAGTAATTAGAAATGAGTGCATACAATTTGTACTCAATACACAGTATGAATGTATCTCATATAACTTACACGATTTTATCATTTACTCACACAGGAATGGTTGAGAGTTGTAAGTCATAAGGCCCTGGTTCTCCACGAGCTGTTGCGTTGCAGGATGAGTAAATACATTAATGTATCGAGTGCACACATTTTAACCTCAGTGTAACCTTCCATTTCCATTCATACAATTTAATTGGTCGGGCCATTCTCTTTGTCTTTGCCAACAACTTATTTTGACACTATGAAGATTTTTCATGTGTCTAGAAAAAAAAACTTTCTTTAAGTTTTCTGCTTTGTAGCTCAAATTTTAAAAGTTTATTAAAGTGATGACTTTGATGCATAGCAAAATCAGTTAATTTCAAAAACGTGCAGTTTTATTAATTTTATCGGTGATTCTTAACAAACAAAAATCGAAAAATCCTTTTCCCACATAATCATGATCCACACGTTAATTTATATATTTTCATATCACGTCATATAGCAATCCTTTTGATTTATTTTTCTTATCTCTTACATTTGCAAACGTTAATGCTTCCACGACAAAGAGATTATTATTATTCAAAGAATTCTATAAGACGCATATGTTTTCGAAAATGATTTAAACTTGCATTTGATGTCAAATCAAATAAACCCTCATTTCTGGAGCACAAATGCAACGTATGGGGAACCGGAAATAAAGCATCTTTTTTCTTCTACTAGCAAAGGTTGAGTTTAAATCTTCGAGACTTTTGTTTCTGTTTGTAAATCGATGATTTATACACCATAACAGCATTTAAATTGATGTTTGCATTTTATTTAAGAGCCCCATCTCAGAAAGATATTCTATTGACTTTTTTCATCATACAACTTTAAAATATAATTTAATTTTTGTATCATTATGTATTTTGAAATATAAAAGACTCATGGCTGATTTCCAGTGACGCATTCACGTTCGCGATGCTTATGTTACATTCAACAAGAGTTGAGGATGCGGAAAAAATTCAATTTTTTTTTTGAACACAAGATGCCCACATATCAACGAAATGGCAAAAAACACGCAAAAGTTGAATAAATTTCTACTTTTTCGTTGTAGCGTTACGTTGGTTTGTGTAGCTACTAATGGATGCAAAATTATAACATATTGTTCAGCGCGTCATTGGAAATTACAAACAGAAATTCTTATGCCTGAACTTTTGCGTTGACAGACAAAACTAAAACCGCAAGGACCAACGCGGCCATCCGTTTCACTAGACAGCGGAAATTTTGTAAATAAGCTGCCTAGAACCCAAAGCACAACACATAAACTTTTTGAAAATCCCACTTATTGCCACGCCTTTCTTTTCTTATATGCATTCGAGTTCTCTCATAATCTGTTACTCCGTCATTTTGTAAAAATATCACTGAATTCAAATACATATCAGTGCCCATCAAAAATTTCATGGTTTCTTTAAATTCTTTCAATCAGTTTTTGAACCTTTTAGCATCTAAAAGTTTCATTTTATTAATATTTAAAGTGGTTTTTTGTTTCTCCTAATCGATTTTTAATCTGGACTTAAGAGATTTTGACAGAAAGTCGTCGATATGTATATAAATTAAGATAAATTTATTTTTAGTGTAAAAATATGTTAAGCCTTTGTTAGGCCAAGATTACACATGTAAGTTTTACTTACCACTTATGTAAGTCTTACAGAAGCAACTTACAAGAGGCTTTACATTACAGATGAACTTACAGTAAAAAATACTTCCGTAAGTTTGAAAACTTATCACTGCCGTTTGAGTAAGCTGTGAGAGTTCCGGTAAGTTGGAAAAAACGTTTTTATACTTGTAAGTTTTTCTTTCAACTTACAGCTTACGTAAGTTTATAAATTTACTGGAAGTCACTTACAGAGCTGTTTACACTTGTAATTTTATCAAAAGTTGCTTCCGTAAGTAACTTACGAAAGTAAAACTTACATGTGTAACCTTGGCCTTAAATAAAGTTATTTTAAGCTTCTTCATTCATAAAGATTCAAGTTTATCAGTTGTTTCTTTTTTTTTCAATAATAAATCGTGCATGAAAATGAGTCACCATAACTAATTGCAGATTTCTTATACAATTTTTATTTTAATTCGCGAATCATAATCAGAGGTTAAGCTCTCATAGTGAGCGGCAAAACAGGTAAAGGTTAACCTGTGATTGAAAAATCATGATTTAGCTCATCTCTTCAATGTTTTCCTTAAACAATATTTTACCGGTTAACGCACGCATGACCGACTAAAGAAAATATCGACTGGTAAAAATGTCAATTTTTATCGACTTTTTTTGCAAGTTTAAATACCACCTTTATTCTTACAGACACTTATTAAATGACATTTTGAAGTATTGATTTGGAAAAAAGTGCCTTTTTAATAAAAAATAATTTTTTATCGAATTGTCGGTATTTTACTTGCATACAAGAAAGTCGATATTCATAGATAGTCGATATTGTTACTGTCGGTTATTTAAACCTAAGCCAAAAACAACGCTCTGCTTGAAATGTTTCCACAGAATGAGCATAAACTAATGAATCATAAATTCTTGTACAATTTTGTAACAGGAATTAAATAAATAATAACCTCGATACCTTCCCGTAACAATGTATTAAGCGACATTCTCAAAATTTTAAATTAAAATTTTAAAAAACCTCTTGATCAATTATTTATTTGTGTATTTTGTAGTAAAAAACTCCCAAGTAAACCCAAAGGATCTCAGACCTATTAGTCTATCATCATTCCTTCTAAAAACATTTGAACGATTGATTGATATCCACATACGATCATGCATTGACACGCGACTTTTGTCTACGAGTCAACATGCTTACTGCAAAGGGAAATCTGTAGAAACTGCCTTACATAGTTTAGTAAGAAGAACCATTGAATATTCCCTCCATCATAAAGAGTACACCATGGTTGCTTTCTTAGATATAGAAGGCGCTTTTAACAATGTCGACGCATCTGCAATCGCATCTGCGCTGACATCTCTGAAGGTAGATAGTTCGCTTGGAGAATTGATTAACCAAATGCTGACGAGCAGGGTTATCAACTCAAAACTAGGTAGCTATTCTGCTTGAAGGTCTGTTAGTAGAGGTACGCCTCAAGGCGGTGTCCTTTCTCCCCTTCTATGGAACTTGGTGGTAAATGAGCTGCTAATATGCCTGGAAGAGGAGGGTTACAGAGTGATTGCCTATGCGGACGATGTTGCTATTGCCGTATCAGGAAAGCATCCTACCACCTTAAAAGAACTCTTACAAAACGCTTTAAATAGGCTAACCAATTGGGCAGACCGGTGTGGTCTGGGCGTCAACCCTCATAAAACAGAACTTGTTCTATTCTCAAGGAAATATAAAATCCCTCATGTAGATCCTCCCTCTATTAAAGGTGTTCCATTAACATTCACTGATCAGGCAAAATATTTGGGTCTTATTTTAGACAAAAAGTTAAGTTGGAAACCTAATATACAAGAAAGAGTCAAAAAGGCCACAGTGGCACTCTTCTCATGCAAAAAAGCCGTTGGGAACAAATGGGGCCTTCAACCTCGTATTACTCATTGGCTATACACATCGGTGATTAGACCGATTCTCACATATGGTGTTGCAGTATGGTGGACTGCTCTAGATAAAGCGGTAAACTGTGACAGACAAAACAAAGTACAACGTTCGGCTTGTTTATGCATAAGTGGTGCGCTTCGCACGACACCCTCTGCCGCTCTAGACGTTCTGCTATATCTGACTCCCCTCGATATATTTAGCAAACAGGTGGCTGCAAATACAGCCATACGCCTACAAGCTTCCTCACAATGGTACAACAATAATATTGGCCATTCCATCATTCTGAATTCATTCAGGTCACTACCTAGTCACATTGACTACACCATCCCAAAACCACAATTCGGTTTAAACTTTCAAGTCACCATTCCTTCTAGAACCCTCTGGGAGGATATGGCTTTCTTGGAAGATGAATCGGTTCATATCTACACGGACGGATCGAAAACTGATGAAGGGGTGGGTGGCGGTGTGTACTCAGAAAGACTTAAATTAAGTCTCTCATTCCGTCTTCCTAATCATTGTAGCGTGTTCCAGGCGGAACTTATGGCGATTAAAGAAGCCTTATCTTGGCTGAAGGAAAACGTGATATCAACTACAGATATCCGCATCTTCTCGGATAGTCAAGCAGCTATTAAATCCCTGGAATCGGTCTCTACTAACTCTATAACAGCCCTAAATTGCCGTTCGTCTCTGTTGGAGATGGCACAACAGTTTAATATTCACCTGTGTTGGGTGCCGGGGCATAGGGACATCCCAGGTAATTGTAAGGCCGATGAACTCGCTAAAAATGGTACAACTTTACCTCTTCTACCTAGTAAGGCAGAAATAGGTATACCCATCGCTACATGTAAACTTTTGCTGAAGCAAGATGCCTTAGAGAGAACAAATCTTAGGTGGAATGATATCACCACTTGTTTGGCAACAAAACAAATCTGGCCAGTAATGGATTTAAGACGATCTAAGCGTTTGATATCTCTAAACAGATTGCACATCAGCTCCATGATTGGTGTTATAACCGGACACTGCCTCATAGGCAAGCACGCAACGCGTCTTGGCGTATTCGCTAACGATTTTTGCAGAAGCTGTATGGATGAGGAAGAGATAGAATCGATCCCTCACCTTCTATGCACGTGCCCTGCTCTATCTCATAGACGAAGACTTCACCTTGGTGAGTTCTACTTCAATGATCCTAGTGATCTGATAAACTTAGACATTGGCAGTCTATTACGCTTCATAAGAAGCTCCAAATGGTTCACCGAGTAAGGAAAAGGGTTTCCTAGATTTATGTGGTATCACAATGGACCAACTCATGGTCTAAGTGTGTCAGTCTCCATGACTGGCAGCCACTTCAACCTAACCTAACCCTAGTAATACACTGATTTTCAAAGAGATTTTGAGTTGAAAATTCCGTTTCAAAACTTTTTATTCCTTTAAGTACACAAATAAATAACTGAACAGGAGTTTTTTTGTATGCCTCTAAAATTTTTTAAATGTCGCTTAATACCTCGAAACCTCGATTCATAAAACATCGATCACTGTCGATATTTAAAAAAACAGCATTTTGAAAAATCAATATTTTAAAAAGTCGATTAAATTGATTTTTTTTATAAGTCCTTCTTTGAGCAGTCAAGATTTTTTTGACGTGATTATAAAAATCAACCTTACAGCGTCCATATTTTTAAAGTCAAGTAGTTGAAAAATATTCAATAAAAAAATACTTAAACTTATTTTATTCTTAAAAATATTATTAAAAGGAGAACACAACACTGATCAGCCATGTTTGTTTTTAAATACAATAATTTCCACATTTATTATGTAAATTTTTCTGTTTTTTGTTTGTACATCCGTAATTCACACATAATCAAAATTTACATTAGGATTTCATAGAAATTCATCACCACCAATGCAATAATATAGTCTGATAGTTGTATGCCCACAAAAACCAAAATACTCAAATTAATGGTTTAAAATATTTACACTTTGTTGGCGTATGGGAAAAGCTTTGACCAAAAGGTAATTAAATAAAAACCACTGTGCTACACTGAGAAAAATATTGAACATATTCATATTTAATTCAAACTCAAACACATATGATTTGGCATGGAAGCGATTTCTATTTAATTTAAATAGAATCGTATTAATTCGTTGTTGAAACGATTTGAACATGATTTTGTTCAAATTTACTATGCTTTCTATTTAACATAAGGATATTTCTGTTTGTTTTAATTAAATTCATTTGATGTTGTTTCAAATAGAATCATATTAATTTTTTTGAATATTTTTCGTGTTTGGGTCAAATATGTTTTCTGTTTAAAACAAATGATTTCAATGTTAGTTTTTTTCAAATAGATGCTAGATCCTTTGAATTTAATACGAATGTATTCTATTTGTAATGATGGGAGCGTTTCCTATAGCCGTAACACATACATACATATTGTGCTGTCGGTTCAAAGTTAAAACTCACTTACTAACAATTTACACTTTTTAAAGAAATCGGATTGAAACTAAAAGTCACTTTTTGCAAAATTTTAAATTAAGTTCTTTTGCATAGCTTTCAATGTCTTTATAAAAACTGGGCAAAATTATACTGTTTGGATTAAAAAAATGCGTTTCATTATCATCTTCTTGAACATTTTATTCCGCACTTAGTGAGTTTTACCTTTGGACCGACGATACTACGGTGGCACTAATTTTTGAACTATTTGAACATTTTGCACGACGTGGTCGCGACGGATTCTTTTGCAATTTTTTTAGACGCCAAGTACCTGTAAGAATCATAAGACAGTTACAGTTATGTCTTGTATTCCTTTGAGTTCAATTCAAATTGATTCGAGTTTAAATTAAACATTTCTGTTCAATCCCTGTTTCTTCTTAATATTTTGAATGCATTTATATTTGAAACAAACTCGTGCATGTTAATTTAATGTTTAAAATTTTTAATTGAGTAAAATAATTTAACAGGCCTTTCGAAAATCAAACTCAAGTAGGCTTGAATTCATGTAAAAAGTTACGTGTAGCTTCCAATGTAATAATTAAACATGATTTACTTTGAATTAAACAGATTTTACCCAAAATAATAGTATTTTTGAATTTGAATAGATAAGAGGTAGATTTAAATTGATTTCTATTTGTACTTATTTAAACATATAGCTAAACATGCTTCTGTTTAAATAACTCATAGTTCAGTTTTCTCAGTGTATCAATGTTGTTAAATGAAGTGATTTCAATTATCATTATTAGATTTTTGGGAATGAATATAATATTTATATTTAATTGTACGGGTTCTTTTAATTTTTAATAGTTTTATTTAAGCAGGATAAAAGCTATTCAATACCGGGAAATAATGGAAAATATAGGGGAAAACTGAATGTAAAAACATTACAAAATTATAAAAGGCTTCCAAAATCATTCATGTGATTTTGTTTTTTTTTTTTTGTTTTTTGTTGAGTATACTATGTATACAACCAAATTTTACAGTTAAAGTTATATTAGTAGTGTTTTTTGGCATGTCCAAATGAAATTGTGTAAAAAAACGACAACAAAGCTAAGCAATTTACAATTATGTCCATATTGAGTTAGGTAAGTCCAGATAATTAACTGGAGTTAACTTTTGTCCCCTATGCCCCAGCCGGGGTTACAGGACACGATGATGATGATGAACTTTTGTCCCGGTAAAAACGGTAATGCCAAGCTGCGATTATCGTTGTGTTATCGATAATCATAATTTGTATAGAAATATCAAATGTTTGTTGGTAAGATAATTCAAAACAAAATGGCAGACCAATGCAAAAGGTTAACAAATTTTGAAATGTCCCGATGTCGTTTTGTTCGCCAAACTCCATTTGGACATGCAAAAAAACGCAGCAATTATTGATTTTTCACAGACTCCAACTCGAATCTATCTATTTTACTAGCTGAACTCACCTAGTGACAAGGAGAGATCGAAAATAACAGTTGGCCTATATTTTCAATTGGTTTATCGCTGAGATATTATTATTTAATTCGTCAAATTGCATTTTGGTTTCGGTTTCGGTCTGAGATTTATTTTTAAAAATTATCTTTTTAGGTCTTTTAGTGAGATTTATCATTTAACTTCCAGAATAACTCTTATCTGTTGATTTATTTTCTAAAAAATAAAGGGAAACGATAAACCTAAAACTGTTTCTATGGAAGATAAATCAAAAATGGTATTTTCTCTCTAAGAAAAAGTAGATATAAAATCTGTGCTGTTTGAAATATTTCAGATAATTCAGAACTCAGTAGACTAAAGTCGTCATCAACATTTTTTATAAAAAATGATTTTCAGTTCTGGATAAGAAAAGGTATGACGACAACGACGCGGCCGCCGATGACGATGATGACGACCACGACGACTACCACGACGACGACCACGACGACGACCACGACTACGATGACAATGACGACCACAACCACTACGACGACGATGAAGACGACCATGACGACATATCATCTCGCAGACCGCTTGCAGTGATCGTCTAAACGTGGCTTTCAGTGCCGCGATCATTGTGTTAATCTCGCTTTTGTCTCACCATTCCCGTTTACACGGCCATCTGTGTCGTGGTTTTCTCGCTATTGTCTCGCCATGATACTTACACGTGGGTTTTGGCATTTAGAATGTTTTTCCATCACCTATCTTTGATCTCGCTATACACTCGCCAAAACTCTTTTCTAAGAGGTTACAGTAAAATGTGGTTAAAAATTCCAATCGTGGTTTTCAGTTTCATGTTCCTTGTGTTCGTCTTGCTGTAGTCTTACCGTGCCCTCTTACTGGCTACCTGTGCCGTCGATTTCTTGCAATAGTCTCGCTTTAGTCGCGCCGTGACATTTACACGCTTTTGTTTTGCCAAGGTCCAACTATTATAGGAATTAGAGTTTCATTTTAGCTGAATTTGTCAAGCTGCTGACAACGGTGCCTGACTGGATAAATAAAATTGTTGACAAAGCCAATTGACACCTTACTGCCGGCCGACAGAACATACATACCCTAAGTGGGTCAATGGAGTTGCGTAAGTGGCATAGAGGACCCAAAGAAGGAGTACAAATCTCAGCCAAGGAAAACTCGTTCAAGAAAACTGTTACCCCTTGAACAGAATGAACGTAGCTGCAGCTGGTAGCAAGAGTTGAATTTAGTTTAACTTCTGCTACACTATACATTCCTTGCTACATTTATAGCTTCTCATTGTGGCACTGTATACTATTTTTGTATCTTTCTACTTTGACAGTGCTACACGCGACAACTACAGCTACACCATTCTGTTCGGCCAGTTAACTACCCTTAAAAGATCCATTTAAGCAAATTTTTCAAATAAGACTATACTAACCACTAACACATGCACTTATGATGAGCCTTTGATTGTAGGTTTGCAGCTTGCTCTAAGCTCACTACAACAAAGAATCTGAAGTGTAAAAAAAAGAGATGAAATTATAACCATAAACGAGAAAACCTCGTGTACGTGTACATAAATGTATACGGCGAGACCCTGATGATATGAACACTATTACAAATGAGAAAACCACGTGTAAACGGCCATGGCAAGAGGTATGCCATGGGGCAACAAACGACAAAGCCACGTGTAAACGCAATCGGAAAGATCACTACCGCCATCGTGTAGTGGTCGTCAATTCAATTTTCAATTTCTTTTATTGAACATAATAGCCGTATTTTATTTTCTCCAAGATCTGATCTGGATTGGATTTGCATACGAAAATACAAGTATTACAAAAACAACAGCAAATCCAACTTTGATTTTGGATTTCGATTTACAAATTTATTCTGACCACACACCCTTAGCATTTCCTTGCAAAAATTAGTTTTTTCTCCGACGTGTAGATGGCTTTTTGTTTTGAAAATAGGGAGAAAAAAAAGAAAATAGAGTAGAGAAAAAGTACAGAATCAAAAGGTTAAACAGAGATAGGTTTATAACACTCATGTAGTACTGGGATCCTGTTTGTTTTATTATGATAATCTAGTCCGGATCAGATTTGGGGATAATAAAATACAGCTAATATATACAATATAGCTTATAACTAATTATGATATTATGATAAATTTACATTTGTTGGCACATAGGGGGCCTAACGTTATACATGTCAAAAAATTTTAATTAAAAGTCGGCTGAATTAATCGTCCTCTGTCCTCAGGGTGTTCATTCCCGGTTGTCATTGATGTTTTTGGTGTGGATTGGGTGAAGTGTTGGCATTTAGCCACGGTAGAAAGCTGACCCAATTTCAGTGTAGAACGAGACTGCTTCTTCGTTGTCCATGATTATGTTGTCATCAAGAGTTTCCATTACACTGAGGTACCTTGGCTCCGGATGTCGTTGTTCAGTGGTCATCCTTCTCATTAGCTGATTCGGGTGGTCGATGATGTTCCGTACTAGTCTCTTCGCTGAAAGGACTAGGATTTGTCCAGCGAGATTATTTTGGCTTCAGAGTAGAGATGTTCGTTCCTGTAGTGTTTACGCCGCTGCCGGTCGAAGTACAGTCCGGTCGAAATCTTCGTTTCGAATACTTAAAGTTCCTTCATGGCTGTCCTCGAGATTCCCAGACTGTGAAGGAGTAGCTGATGACAGGTCGTAAGAGCTGCTTGTAGATCAGTAACTTCGTTGGTTGGCTTTGTCCTTTTATTTTCTTCATCAATGGATTAGACGGTGAAAGGCCCAGCTGGCTTTTTTGAGTACATTTCTTGAGTGCGGGTTGAACCTTAGCAACTCATTGAACTGGACTCCCAGGTACTTCACATTCTTTTTGGCAGCTATGGTGGATCCGTCAGGGAGTCTCAAGACCAGATTTCTGCAGTTGGCTGCAGTGCGAATACCTCTACCAGTTGAAGGCCTCCTGAAGCAGACAATTTCCGACTTGGAAGTGTTGATGCGGATGCTCCATTTCATGTAGAAATTGAAGAGTCTGTTGATGTGGGCCTCTACCTTTCGGACAGCGATAAACGGTGACATTTATGATGCATAGGTAAGCGAGTCGTCAGCATATAGCTGACTGATACTCTTCATGTTTGACTAACAGTTGTCTAGTTGTACGAAAAATTCCCTGAAAGAAAGAAAAGAAAAAAGAATTTTTATTAGTGGCGGTGGTACCTGTAATAGTAATAGATGAAGTTTATGTATCAGGGCTTCTATCCAAACGCTATCAAATGCTTTCTCGACATCCAAAAAGCATCCGACGGTGACACGATGTGTAGTCGTCGTCGTCGTTATTGTGGCCGCCATCGTCGTTAACTTGGTATTTCGACTTGGGCGATTTTTACCGAAAAAAAGCTATTTGTAAGTTAAATGGTTATTAAGAGATTATTTTTTATAAATCTCGGCGGCTAAGCGAAACTTTAAAGACTTTTCAAAAGGTTGAGTTTTATTTTCGACCTCTGCTCCTGAGAAAATATTTATGATATGGACAAAATAAAGCTCTAAATAACTAGCTCCAAAAAAATCTCTATCATGAGGCCTCACATAGTCCCAAGTCGATCAACCGTGTTTAAAATCTACTTGATTTTTTTCTTTATTATTATTTAAAAATAAAGATGCGACCACTTTCAAATCTCATCATTCAATCGGAATTGTTAATAAATTCAATTCATTAAGAAAAGTTTACAAAGTATGTTGCACAAGTCATTTTATTTTTATTTAGTTTTAACTGTTCCAAGACCAAAGGCCCTTGAAAGATTAAACCATTCGCATATAATGTAGTATTATGACGTGTTTAAATATCATTTGGTCAAAAGACCACAAAAAAAGTTAACTCACTTAAATTTTATTGCAACATCGTTTTATTAATGCTACTATTGCTTAGCCTTACAAATTTCCCACAATCTTATTACATTTATACATACATATTACTATACATATGTATATCTGACTTTTTCATATCATCAGCTTCTGCAAAATCAATAAAAATAATCATATGTTAAACCATCCAGCAGCGTGTTCCAGCATCAGTATTAACAATTTGATTTGACACTTAACACTGGTATTATAGGATTTAATAACGTTGTCAGCATGTGATTTATAATATTTTTCCATCTTGTGTATAGAATAAGTGCGTGCTCTTTTCATGGGATATGTATGTATATTCATTTATGTATGTATATGTATGTATGAATGTAAGCAAAGCATGGAAAAGGATATCATCCTTTCCCCCTTGTTGTTGACTATTAAAGTCAATTTGAGCCCCAGTGGGGCATAAAAATAATCTGTAACTTTTATACAAAGGCACATGAGTTGTTAAGAGATGTGAATATAATTTAATCTGTGTAATCATAAACAAAGATTCAAAATATGTAACAACAACAACAAAAAACTGAAAACGATAATTTTGCTTCTTTTGAGTTAATTTAATCTGAGATATAAAGTTTTTCTTGTCATTGTAAATAAAATATTAAAAGAAGCAAAATAAATATTTAAATTCCAAGGATTGTTATGTCCTTCAATTCAGTTTAAAGAAATATTTATGGCTTTGTAAGATTTATAATCATTTGAAGTCTATGCTGAATCTTACATTTTTGTATGTTGAAAATCTTTAACAAGTTAACAAAGATTATTTTGTAACGATTTTGTTGTTTTACTATTCCAAAAAAAAAGCGTGCAACGCGGATGAATATCCATTAAATATTAAATGGATGGGTAATTGTATACTCTCCGTTTAGTAGGAAGGTACTTTTCAATTTTTAGTTTTTTTTTTTCTTTGTCTGTAGGTAGCTGCTGAGAATTCATCCTATACCTTCAGCGTGGCCATCCAACGCCGTTCAGTCATTTAAGCTTTTTGCTTCGGAAGAAATGGTGGAAAGCTTAATTTTGGAATATAGCCTCCTCATAGCATTCTAAGTAAACTGTAAAAAGTCCCCATCGATATGAGCGCCACTAACAATTTTCCGGGGGTCAAAGACCCTCCCAAACGGTCTTAAATAATATCTCCCGAACGGTAAAAAATGTCAAAACTAGGTTGTAGCTTAGAAAATTTCCGATAAAAAATGGTTCGTACCTTTTTTTCATAAAAATTACCGTTTTCAAGATAATTCAATCGGTAGAGTTACGGATTTTATGTTTCTGTATAAAATGTACTCTTTTACACCACCTTTGAGGTTGAGTACCAGGTGAGTTTTTCTTGCGAGAAGACGTCTTTGGTGGCACAATCGAAAGATATAGCCTGCACGACACCACCTCTGATAACAGACTCAGTCTAATCGACTTTGTTGCGGCGCGAAACGTTGTGGTAGCTAGTACGCAGTTCTTGCATCTCGATATACACGAATTCCTCGTCAACCAGATTGACCACATTGCGATCGACGCAAGGCCCTCCTCCAGTATCAAGGATGTCCGAGCGTTCCGAAGGAGCCAACGTTGACTACCTCGTTGTAGCCAAGGTAATGCAACGGATATCCAGACCAAAGCTTAAACAGGGAAATACTGTGGGGAACTTCGACTTCGGACGGCTACAGTCGCAAGAAATCGCCAGGTCCTTTTCCGATCGAGTCTCTCGCGCCCTCTTAAAGAGTCCGCCAACTGCAAGTATCGAGAACCAGTAGAAGAATTGCCGAGAAGCCATCAGAGATGGCGCTTCTAACGTGCTGGGCCCTGCACGACCACCACAGCAAAACTCCTGGTTCGACGAAGAATGCCGGCATGTTCATGCAGCCAAACAACAGGCATACAAAACGGCGCTGCATAGAAGGACCAGAGCTGCTTGCGAGCTCTACGAGCAGAAGAGGAGAGAGGAACACAAACTTCTAAGAAGGAAAAAGAAAGAGCATGAGAAGCACGTGATCGGGGAAATATAAGGACGCCATTGCAGGAATGAAGTTTGAAAGTTTTACCTGAAAGTGAAAATAACCTCCCTGGGTTACAAGGCCCGAACCGAAGCCTGCAAGGACGATCAGGGGAACATCGTGGTGCTGAGGATATGGAAAAATCATTTCTGAAAATTGTATAACAGCGATGACAAACCGAATTCCGCTACCATGCAGATTGCACCATTCAACCTGGAGGACGTAGGCCAACAATTCCGTCCACCTGATCTCGACGAAGTTAAGATAGCTATATCTAAACTTAAGTCCAATAACGTTGCTGGAGCTAATGACCTTGCTGCTGAGCTATTGAAAGCGGCTGGCGTTGAATTGGTTAGGAGTATGCACCAGCTTATCTGTAAGATATGGTCGGAGGAAAGCATGCCCGATGAATGAAACCTCAGCATTGTTTGCCCGATCTTCAAGAAAGGCGATCTTCTGGACTTCACCAACTACAGGGGCATCAGTCTTCTTAGCATCGCCTACAAGATCTTCTCTGCCGTACTTTGTGAACGCCTGAAGCCATTCGTCAACAATCTGATAGGTCCATATCAGTGTGGCCTTAGGCCAGGGAAGTCCACCATCGACCAAATATTCACACTACGGCAGATCGTAGTAAAAACCCAGGAGTTTCAAATCGATACCCACCACCTTTTCATCGATTTCAAGGCCGCGTATGACAGCATCTATAGAGACGAGCAATGTCTGGTTTTGGCATCCCTTCCAAACTCGTCCGTTTGCGCAGGATAACGCAATTTACTCGCTTTCGCTGACGACATTGACACAGTCGGACGAACAAAGCGAGATGTCAGTGGTGCTTTCGTGAGTATTGAGAAGGAAGCCAAGAAGATGGGGTTAACGCCTTAACGGTGTATGAAAGAAAAATGAAATATATTCTGTCAACAAGAAAGAACACCCAACATCGACGTCTCAGACAGAACGTCACTATAGACAGCTATAATTTTGAGGTGGTCAGAGACTTTATCTGCCTAGGATCCCCTATAAACTCAGCGAACGATACCAGTGCTGAGATCAAACGAAGAATTACTCTTGCCAATCGCTGTTTCTTTGGGCTAAGAAGGCAATTGAGAAGCAAAGCCCTCTCTCGAGCAACTAAACTGTCCCTATATAAGACGCTTATCATCCCGGTCCTGATGTATGGTGCAGAGGCATGGACACTGTTAACGGTGGATGAGAACGCGTTAGGCTGTTTTGAAAGGAAAATTCTCCGGGTGATTTTTGGTCCCGTCTGCATAGATGGGGAATGGAAAAGAAGATACAACAACGAACTGTACGGGCTGTACAGCGACACCGATCTAGCCACAAAAATGAAAAGCCAACGACTGAGATCGAGATGGCTGGGTCACCTAGAGCGAATGGACACCAATGCTCCGGCCCGGAAAGCCTTTGAATCTAACCCCGTGGGACAGCGCAGTAGAGGTGGACTACGTAAAAGGTGGCGCACGCAAGTGGAAGAGGACCTCAACCAACATGGCGTATGAGCCGAATGGAAGAAGCTCGTTGGTTGAGCTCCTGGTCCACCCCGGACTGTATTATACAAACAACATTCCTTCCTTGTGTTTAGTGTTATTTAAATAGTTCTTTCCTGTTTGGTTGTTCGTTGTTGTTAAGTACGTTGGACGGGTTCACCACAGGGGCGGCCGTCTTGAATTTTGTCTGACAGTTATCATCTTTGACAACCTGCGTAAGATAATACCTAAGATATGTGTAATGTGAATGGCAGCTACCAAGCATTCTCGCTGCACGTAATAGTATACGCCTGAAGTTGGGGTAATATCTTCAAGCTGTATCAGCCAAGGAATGCATTAAGTTACATACTTGGAAAGGGAACAGCAGAGTTAAGCAATGAGCTTTAAAGCAGTGGTTATACGTGTATAAATGAAATACCCTTTTCAAAACATTAGGAGAGATCGCGTATATAATAGAAAATCTGTACTTTCACAGAGTTGATAACACCTAAAAGTATGTTCTTTTTTTTAACATTGCCCTCGTAAGTCCATAACGGTTGCTAATATGAGCCAAAAAAAAATTAATAAAATGCATACTTTTCGGTGCTTCCTATAAAAATATGTTTCCTGTAAAAGAGCAATTAGATTATAATTATATTTTATTTATAGAAAAATACCACGAATTTTTTAAACGATGAGTACTTCCCGAGGAGAAAGTGTGAAAAAAGTTAAAATTATTAAACATTCATGAAAAAAAAAATACCTTCGAAATATTTAAATTCTTTCAAAATTAACTAAGATAAATTTTTATTACCTTTTACCACATTTTTAGTTTGACGCGATGAAAAAAAGCCAATTAACAGCCAGAAAAATTAAATGCCAAAGGCGTTAAGTAAAAAAGAAATGAAACACAAACCACGAGCTATACTTCAAGCCAAAATAAATTAAATTCCACCTCTTGTTGCGTTAAAAAAAAGAGTGCTCTGCTAGCCACTTGCTGTTGAAAACCACAAACTTGTGGACGTGCAATTTTTTCAGAAACACCTAAAATGATAAAGTATCCATATGCAGGAAGGATACCAGAACAAATAAAAAGATATTCCCATTCTGCTAAAAATAGAAGAAAAAAAAAACTCCTTTTTGCACGATGAAAGCTGTACTAGGTGAAAATTGTAACTACCTTGGTGCATATTCACTATATACAAAGGTTTTATCTGTATGCAGATATGTACACCATCTGATGTTGTCATCGTTCTGTAACAATATTTTGCCTAGAAACATCATTAGAATGTCATGTGGAGGATGTTAATGCAATACCACTGCAGCAGCAGTAGATATCTAAATATAGGTAACAGGACATATACCTACTGCAAAAGAGTTTTGTCCTGCAAATACAGTAACAACAACAATAAAAAAATAACTGGAACCAACCTAAGGGAATACGAAAAGGCTAACTTACAAGAATGCTAGAGACACGTCCTTGTTGTTCAGGGGATAAACATGAAACATTCGTCGAAAACCGTGAAAATCGTGCTTTCCATGGATTTTTTTTTTGGTTTCGGTTCTAGTTTTTTTTTGGTTTTTGTAACGCCATTGGCAAGCATTATCCTTGCTGAAAATTCATTTATAAAACCTTGTGCGACAACGTCAACGCGGTGGTAGTGCTCATGCCGTTAGAATAATTATGAGCTAAGCTTGTACCTACTCTGTACAGTGTACACTGTACAAATGATGCATGTGAAAGGAAGCCAGCTATTGAGCTTATGTTTTTATGTTGCAATTTTATTTTTTTTTAACTTTTTGCATAAACATTATGTGACCAAAATTTTGTTTAAATGATGTTAATTTTTTAACATTTTTGTATGCAAGGAACCGGAACAGGAAAAGACTAATGTTTAGTTGAGCTCTACACGTTTCCGATAGGGATTGCAAGAAGAGCTACAAACGTTAAACCTCCTCTTTGCTAGGTAGGTAGGGGGTACCTACACATTTTTTCTCCAAGACTTTGTTTAAGACAAGCTGTTCTTCTAATCGACTTTGCTGCAGCTCGTAATACGGTGATAAGTAGCACTAGGTTCCCTAGGCGAAGGATACACACAGCAACCTGGCAATCTCCAGATGGTCGAACCGCCAACCAAATCGACCACGTGCTGATTGGCGCAAGGTATGCATCGAACATCTTTGACATGTGAGCTTTCCGAGGTGCAAACGTGGACTCTGACCACTTTCTTGTTGTGACAAAGTTCAGAGCCCGACTGTCCAACGAAAAGAATACGAAGACCACTCAAAGGAAGAAATTCAACATTGCATGCCTCAGAACATCTGAGAAAGCCAGAGACTACAGTGAGATTGTGACCGGGAAATTCTCTGCCGTACACCCAGCCACAAAAGTCAACAACCAGTGGAATCAGTATCGCGACATCATTAAGGAGACAGCCGAGACCACCGTAGGCTATCAACCACCCAGAAAAAAGAACCCGTGATATGACGATGAATGTGCGGTATTGAAGCAGGAGACGGAAAATGCACGAATGCAAATGCTGCAATGGAAAACAAGAGCAGCAAGAGAGGAGTACCGTGAAAAGAGAAAGAAAGAGAAAAAACCCTGCGCAGAAAGAAAAGAGAATCCGCGGCCTCTCAGCTCAAGTATCTCGAAGAGTCTAGCACCGCCACCAAAACCCGCCGGTTCTACAAAACAGCCAAGCAACTGGCATCTGGTTATAGGACTGGCACGCAAGCTCTTCTAAACAGTGAAGGAAACCTAGTCACCGAAGCACAGGGAATCGTAGATATGTTTAAGCAGCATTTCCAGCAGCTGCTTAATGGGCATTATGTAGAGGAGGCAACAGAGGAACAAAGAAGCATAAGACCAGTCAATGAAGATCCAGTCCCAGCGCCCAGTACTGAAGAAGTTAAGAAAGCCATCCAAAAGCTTAAGAATAACAAATCCGCCGGCTCGGATGGCCTACCTGCGGAACTCTTTAAGTATGGAGGAGATGTCCTGGTAGGGTGCATGAACCAGCTTATCAACCAAGTGTGGGAGGAGGAAAGTATGCCCGACGACTGGTCAAATAGCTCCATATGCCCAATCTACAAAAAAGGCGATCCTATGTCCTGCAAGAACTACAGAGGCATATCCCTGCTTAATGTTGCCTACAAGATCCTATCCAACGAACTATGTGAGCATCTAAAACCTTTCTGCAACACTATGATCGGCAAAGAAATTGCAGGCTTTTGTGAACCGTTGTCTACGCCATATTTTAAGAATTCGCTGGCCACAGATTTTATCAAACGAGGAATTGTGGCGCAGGACAAGTCAAGAGCGGCTGGACGTTGACATAAGAAAGCGTAAATGGCAATGGATTGGTCACATACTGAGGAAACCAAACGATGAAATTGCAAAGCAGTCATTTGAATGGAATCCTCAGGGTGCACGGCGGGTTGGAAGACCAAGAACAACATGGAAATCAACAGTTCTAGCAGAAGCAGACTCCCAGAGAAAGACGTGGCCACAGTTAAAATATCTAGCTGCAGACCGTGAAGGATGGAAACGATTTGTTGGCGCCCTATGCCCCAACCGGGGTAACAGGACTTGATGATGATGATCGGCACGTACCAGTGTGGCTTCCTTCAGGCCAGGCAGATCAACGATAGACCAAATCTTCGCACTGAGGCAAATCCTTGAAAAGACCAACGAATTTCAAGTCGAGACCCACCACCTATTCATCGACTTCAAAGCCGCATATGATAGCATAAGTCACCAGAAGCTTCTATTGGCGATGTCTGATCTCGGGATCCCGAAAAAACTGATCCAGCTATGCCGCATGACGTTCCCAAATACGCGGTGCAACGTGCAAATGGGTAACAGCTCATCCGAGATTTTCCAGACGTGTACAGGGCTCAGACAAGGAGATGCGCCATCATGTGATTTCTTCAACCTAGTCCTGGAGCAGATAGTGCGCAAGAGTGTTGTTAACATGGAAGGGACTATCTTCAACAGGTCTTCTCAACTGCTTGATTATGCGGACGACATCGACATCATCGGCCGCTCAGAGAGAGCTGTACTTGAAGCATTCACAGCTATTGATGAACAGGCGAAACGCGTTGTCTTGAAGTGAATGAGGACAAAACAAAGTATATGCTATCAACAAACAGCCTCATCTGTCCATCGCCTAGGACAAAACGTCACTGTTGGTAGCAGTAATTTCGAGGTAGTCAAGGAGATCACCTACCTCGGAACAAACATCAATTCCACGAACGATACCATAGTGGAAATCTGACGAAGAATTACCCTAGCGAACCGCTGCCACTTCGGCTTGGCCAAACAAATGTGTTCAAAACTCCTTTCCCGAAAGACAAAGTGCACCCCATACAAAACGCTAATTTTACCAGTTCTACTCTACGGCACCGAGTGCTGGACGATAAGTAAAAAAGGGGAATTGATACTGGGCACTTCCGAGAGATAAATTCTTCGGCGGATATTTGGTCCTATATGCGAAGAGGGCGATTGGAGGAGAAGATTCAATCGTGAACTGTACGAGCTGTACCAAGATGTGGTTCGGCCACATCGAGCGAATGGACAACAACGCTCCACCCAAGAAAATCTTCGAATCCCAGTCCCCAGTTCCGAGACGACCAGGAAGACCGAACCTCCGCTAAAAGGGATCAGGCGGTCACAGACGCAAGAGCGCTTGGTCTCGACGACTGGAGGGAGCGTGCGAGGGACCCAACCGATGGAAGACCGCAATATCTCAGGGAGAGACCCTTCATGGATAGGGAGCCGGATAAGTAAGTAAGTAAGTTCTTCTTGAGAAATTATTTATGATATTTTACCCGAGTTTGCCCTCCTTAAAGCAAGTAGGAGTGCTACAACTGATCCCAAATCAAAATCTTTTAACGAAGTTAAGCTTTTTTTGTTTAAATAAATCACCACTGCATTTGAAATGTATAAAATTAACATCCACAATATTTTTAAAGGATTGTTAATTTCTTTCCTTTTCATCCACTTTTATAATAAAAAATTAAATATTTATACCTATCCCCTGTTCGGTAATAATCATCGCAAAGAATAATAATTATTATTTTCTATTGTGTCCAGAAAATCATTGTGAAGCCAAACGGAAACCTAAAATACACTAAAATATGAAAAGGACATAATTTAAGCCACAAAAACCTTTTATCCATATTAAATTTTTAACAACAGAAAATAATATACTAGCTTTATTTTTTTTTTAATAAAAGATGATAATAAAAAAATATCCCTAAACCGTACTCATCATATATTTTAGCCTCATCGTCGTCACTTGAATTGCCAGTCAAATGACCTTTCCTGAAAAGATAGGGGTATTTATTTATCCTATGCCAACATCAGACAATTGCTAAAAAAGTCGTTGGCCTTTAAAAATTAAAACCATGAAAATGAGTAACATCCTGCAAGGAATAAATTTAATTTTTATGTATTCATCATTCTATAGTAAATTTATACTCATAAAATATATAACAGTCGTTTATACATATATTCAAGAATACATAGATATACAAAGGTTTATTGAGGTACTTGTGAAATGTTTATTATTATTATGAGAGGTAATTAATCTGACAAGTTTAGTATCCTTTAGCTATGCATTTCTTGGTTTAAGTATATTTTTATTGCAATCGTTTTGTTTAATGCTTTTTGCTGGTTATAAAACTTAAGTTAAAGTCATCATCCGATGTATAAAATAACAGCTTTGAGTGAAGTTTCAGTTACCCAAATAATAATTTAAGTTTTAAAGGATTCTTGTTTAACTGCTGCTTGGTGTTTCTACTTATGCATGTAAGAAATTTAAACTTTTCATTGTTCAAACTTTGAACTTAGTTTTTAATTTTAACATTAAAATTAAGAGACTGCGATTTTTAAGTTATGTGCAGTGCATTAACTACTGTGCATAATCGTCAGAGCCAGAGTAAAATTATGTCAATATGGGAATTTGCGGAAACACCATCTACATACAAAATGCATTTGCAGAATATTTTTAACGCAAACTGCAAAAGTCTTCTGTTCGAAAAACCAAATAGAAATTTAACCGCATTAGCATTGCATTCGATAATGCAGTTTGCTAAAGCCAAATGTTCGAACAAATTACCAGCGATGCAGCTGTGATGCAGTAAAATAAATTGAGTTGACGAACAAAATATTGAAAAGCTGGAGAGCGTTTTCGAAAACGTCTAATGCGTTTGCAAGTAAATTGACTGACGTTGGTTGGTAAAAATGGTGGGAAAATATACATAGTGGGCTTTATGGTGAGAAAATATTTCAATAGTAGTTTTTTGGTGGGAAAATTATTTGTACCTTAACCGCAGTATACTGTACTTGGCTATCTACGAATTTTACTAAAAAACCACATATCTGCTTGGTTGGATTTTTTGTCACTGGGAGGATAAAACTTTTTAATGGATGTGCAGCCCATACCTATTCAGCAAATTATTACTATAGATAAGAAAATTAACAATTACTTACCTTAACAAAGACGGTACACAACCAAGGTTCGTAGAACGATAAAATATGATTCGTTCTGTCGTGAACAATTCAAAAGAATTTTATTTTTGATTCGATCACGAATCTTTTTTTCTGGTTCCTAATAAAATTCGTTTTCATTCGAATCAAATCTGCAAGGATCTGTAAAATATGGTTCCCGAAATTATCATGGGAGAACTATTGAAGATCCATTCCCTGAACCGAAGAAAGAAAAATGTAAATTTACGACAGGACACAATTTCGAAACAAATTCGAAAAGCCAAAATTACGCAAGATAAATAATCGAAGATCAAAGTTCCGAAAAAAGTTGTTAAATCCTCGGGACTTCGTTGTTCCTTGAGTGATTTCAATGAAATTGACAGAAGCGATAGCTGATAGAGAGTTATGGCAGAACAAAATATTTTCAAAATAGGATGGTTCTAAAATATGTCAACGTTTTGCAACTTCGTTCTTTCTTGAGAGATTGCCTTGAAATTTTCTCAGGTGATAGCTGATACAGAATTGTAACAGAAAAAAATATTTCACATATTATAACTTCGTAGTTCCTTGAACGGTTTCAATGAAATTGACACACAATTTCAAACCTTAATAGTACGAGAGCTAGGCAACGTCAAAACACAAGTAATTTTAGATTGGCTGGATCTCTTCTATGATACGCGTGAGAGCAGTCTCTGGCTGATGTGTAATTTTGTGTTATCCACCATTTTGAAAAAGGGTGTTGAAAAAGGTACATCAAAGGGCAAGGTAGTGCCCAGCCAAATTCGCGGCACTACACCCTTTTTACAGGAACAAACTCAGGCCATTTTCAACCCCCCTCTAACTTCAGTACCTATAAAGTCAGAAACTTCAGACTCGCAGTTATTGCTGAGCCAATCAAACACAGGTGCCTCACCAAATTTCAACTTTTTAGCATTAGTAATTCCCGAGATATAGGACTTCAAAAATCGCAAAAACCGTAACTGACTGACTCACTGACAGATCATCAAAATTATGGAGCACTTTCCGACATCGTAGAAACTTGAAATTTCACCCAACGGTAGGTCTTGTGGTGCAAAGGAAAAAATCGAAAATCTGCAATTTTCTGTTCAGGGGGCGTGGCATACACCCAGATTCTAAAATATTCTTATAAATTATATGGAGCACTTCCGATTGTTGTAGAACAATAAAAATTTGTAGGTCGGAAGGCTTGAAGTACTTAGAAAGAAAAAAATTGAAAGATTGGAATTTTCCATTCAGGGGCGTGACATCCACCCACATTCTTAAAAATTCTTATAAATTACCTATATGAAGCACTTCCGATTGTTGTAGAACGATGAAAATTGGTAGGTCGGTAGGGCTTGAAGTACTTTGAAAGAAAAAAATTGAAAATTCGAATTTTCCTTTCAGGGGCGTGGCATCCACCAACATTCTTAAAAATTCTTATAAACTATATGAAGCACTTCTGAATGTTGTAGAACAATGAAAATTGGTAGGTCGGAAGGCTTGAAGTACTTAGAAAGAAAAAAATTGAAAAATTGGGATTTTTCATTCAGGGAGCGCGGCATCCACCCACATTCTTAAAAATTCTATGAAGCACTTCCGATTGTTTTAGAACAATGAAAATTGGTAGCTCGGTAAGGCTTGTGGTAATTTTAAAGAAAAAAAAATCGAAAATTTGGAATTTTCCATTCAGGGGGCGTGCCATCCACCCACTCTATCAGAATTGCTATTATTTATATGGAGCACTTTCGGTTGTCGTAGACTTTTGAAACTTTGTGGAGCAGTAGGGCTTGATTTTCATCTGGCAAAATAAATCTTTGCAAAAAGGAGTGAAATCACAACAAAAACATAAATGTTAAAAAAGAGCCAAGTTCTTATATGTAAGGAAACCTGTGCGTAAAAAGTCTGCCAAAAAAGTAATGAGATCTAAAATATATGCCAAGTTTTAAGTTTATGTAGTTTAATATCAAATATCTTAAGTAGAGTAATATCGAAACAATTGCAAATCATGACAGAAATTTGGTATTTAGTGATTACTGATTAAAATTTGGTGGATTTACTTGGCAAGTTTTCTCTTAATTACTTACTTAATCGCAATTTAAAATGTATGAAAACTTGACCAGTGAACCCACCATATTTAAATCAGTAATCACTAAAAACCAAATTTCTGTCATGATTTGAAATTGTTTCGATATTACTCTACTTAAGATATTTGAAAAATTAAGATTAAAAACGTAAATAATTGAAAATTAATTATTTTTGTTTTTGTTTTTGTGGAATTGAAATTCAAATTTAAAAGTTTTGCGACCTTTAGTCCAAATGCGTTTCGCCCAGGTACAACAATTGGGCTCATCAGTTAGATTTGCTGATGAGAAACGCATTTGGACTAAAGGTCGCAAAACTTTTAAATTTGAATTTCAATTCAAGAGTCCACAGAAACAAAAACAAAAATAATTAATTTCCAATTATTTACGTTTTTATTCTTAATCTTATACCAGCCAGACCACGGGCTTTCATCATATTTTTCTAGTTGTCTGAATTTAACCAAATTCCACTAAAACATTATATAACCTAGAGTGCTTTTGTGCTGTTTATTTTATACGTGTCGGTAACCATCGACTAAAAACTATGCGTCTTAGAAGGGTACAACAACATCTAACTGATGAGCCCAATTGTTGTACCTGGGCGAAACGCACTTGGACTAAAGGTAGAACTATAATAGTCGGAAGGGCACTGAAGCTAATGTCAAAAACCAACGAAAAGTAGCTTTCCGTATCGAAAAAAGGGGAACACACCCATAATGTAATTATCATCTATCTCTTTTCGGTACTCCTATTTCACCAAATGTCAGTTTTACTTAAGTGAGGTGCGCTCCGGAGCGCACCTCACTTCCGTAACCAAAGTTGAACGAAACTTGACGAAACGCTCCACTCGGCAATTATAGTCACCGTCATATGCTTTCCGTGTATTCGCTTGTTTTCTTTCGACCACTTAAGTGCCCCTCCGAGCATTATAGTTCTAGCTTAAAGGTCGCAAAACTTTTATATTTGAAAAATGATTTTCAGCGTTTATCTCACTTTTTGTTCATCTGAATAAAAACATTTTTACTAAACAGTTAATTTCAGAGCACCTGATTTCCTACATTTTTATGGGTATTTAGATTTTCTGTGAATTAAAAAAGATCTAAAATACAGTGTAATAAAGTTGTCAGTATCCAGCAAATAATTCTTTAGGCAAGACCAGGATTTGTACGGCGTGGTGCGACGCTTGTAAAGGGACACATTTGAAATGTTTTATTATTGAAGAAGGAGGATATATTTCCTACAGTTTAGAGAGGATGGGAAGTTTTGTAAAATACAGTTACATACAATGGAAAGAACTATTGTTAAAAAACATCAGAAGAACTTTGAACAATGTATTATAGCTTTTTTTAATTTTTAATTTGTAATTATTTTAAATAGAGAAATAATAATAGAAGAACTGCTAAAGGTTGACGGAGAAATACAATTTTATATTCCATAGCCGCATCTTAATTCATTTTATTTAATTAAGCGTCGCAATTCTTAGTTTTTTTTCAGTCACATAGATTTGGCGCCCCTGTAAGCTGCCGCCCGGGGCACAGGCCCCGGTTTGCCCCCCCCCCCCATAGATCCGGGGCTGACTGAGGGACTTATTTCTTATTAAGTGGGAACTAAATCCACTTTTTCGAGCTGACCAATTACTGAAAATTGTTTTTATCGCGAAAGTGATCTATCGGATCGTCTACATTTTTTTTTAATATACCACAAAATGAGGTGCCAAAAATCGGGGGTGACTTTGAGAAATTTTTAAGTCTTGAAGTCTTCTAGGGCTGGCCGATTTCTAGGACTAATTAACCTTGTTCGACCAATTACATAAGAGACTTTTTTACGAAGTGCCCAAGAGTGCGGAGCCAACTTTTTGGTTTTAAGTTAGAGGTAGCAGAAAAAGTATGGGGTTTTATTACCTTCCAGTACGAAAATGGTGGGATTTTTTTTGGAATCCGGTGGGATTCTAGAAATCTCATCTAGCATCACTGCACCAGATGCATATAAATGAATCGTCATTGTCTGAGACACGCAGGCTTTCCATCCTCTCCGATTCCCAATACCTTGATATCTGCGATAAGATGGTCTTAGTTTTCAGTCTTCTTTTCCTTGTCTTCCTTTTCTTTTTTATCTTAAACATCTGATGGTTTATTTCACCAAAAGGTTGAACTAATCAGTAAGCTGGGGCATGGTTTTGGCAAAAGCCTAATTAATTACGCTTGATATTTCTTAACTATTTTAAGGAGTTGGAGCACCAAGCTTTTTCCTCGTTTCAAAGATTATCCCAACTTCTATTGATATTAAAATAAATAAAATATAATATAGATAATAACTTCTATTGATATTAAAATAAAAGTTGAGGATATTGAATGTGTTCAAACTTTGTATCCAAACAGACCCTTTGACCTTTGATCTTTAAAAGGATGTTTTTAACTGAAACTGGTTTGAAACTGGGTTTGAAACTGGTTGGAAAACGGTTTGAAACTGGTTTAAATTTGGTTTGAAACTGTTTTTTTTTTTTCAAAATGTTTGAATATTTTGTAACCCTTAAATTGAAATTTCCAGCCGAATCTGGCCAAGGCGAAAGGTTAAAAGTACATAAGCCAAAAGTCCATAATGGACTGCAACCCCCCTGCTTGGACTCGATATAGGATTTGGGGTTGGTGCGATGTTGGGTGCATGCAAAGTTTCTTTTGCATTTAAGGAATCTGGATTTAATGAAATTTTGAATTTATCCTACACATATATCCAACAATAATTAACTGTCTTCTAAGTGGGCCAAAATTCCATAAACGATGGGCCAGAAGTGCATAAGATTTTTTCTGAACTCTTGGTCTATTTGGGTGGGTTATAAGTTCAAAATGCATTTATGGACTTTTAACCCACCTAAGGGAGCCAAAAGTTCATTATTGACTTTTGGCTTATGGATTTTTAACCCTGCGCCGCTTGAAACTGGTTTGAAAATGGTTACTTACCGGTTTCAAACTGGTTTGAATCCGGTTTAAATTTGGTTTGAAACTATTTTTTTTTTCTAAATGTTGAATATTTTTTAACCAATAAATTGGACTTAACAGCAGAATACAGTATGGGCAGATGAGCAAATTTAAAATATAAAATTTAAAAAAACGTTCTATGAGAGGTAAGTACTAAATAGTAAAACAAGCTAATATTAAATACATATATTAAGTGTTTGTGGTAGATCGCACTAATTTGTTATTTTTTCATATTAGTAAAATGTTTTCTTAAAATATTGTTATATTTTCTCAGGTTCATGAATAAAACTTATTTAATTTATTTCATAAAATAAAACATTTTTATTTTGTTTACTATTGTGAGACGTTATAGTACAAATATGAAAGTCATTACAATTTTCTAAAATACGTTAGAAAACCATTGAGTACGTACTTTGTTTCAAAAAAATCTACAAAATCATTTTAAAAATACATATTTAATTTTCAAAAAAAAAATTGGAACATTTTTTAAAAACCCAAAAAATAATTTTTTAAAAATTTTTGCCAGACAATAATTTTTATATTTCTTGTAAACTTCTTTACCTAGTCAGGTTATAAATACTGCTATAAGAAAAAATTAGTATTTAAAAATAATACACTGATATTTGAAAAAAAAAAAACATTTTATACAAAGACGAAATTACCACCATTTTCTATAAGAAACACAAACACAAAGAAACCCACAAAGGCAAATAGAAACCGTAGTTCCCAAGACTTCCAAATCTAATAAAGCTCCAAAACCTATTATCCGTAAGGAAAAGAAAACAGTGTCAATACCTTCGAAGAATATATCAAAGCAAGGAAATGCAGAAACATATGCCCAAATAGCGGCTAAAAAAATACCCGTAAACAACGACACTGAAACCGACCCGGTTTCAAAAGTATTTTCAATAATTCTGTCAAAACTTGAGGAACAATGTGACACAAATAAACTTATCTTTGATAGGTTAAGTAAGCTCGAAAATAGTTTTCGACCCAAATCTCTCTCAAAAAATTTATGATGGAAAAGTTTAAAATTCTTACGTGGAATGCCAACGGATTATGGCAAAAACTTGGAGAATTAGAGACGTATATGCTGGAAAATGATATCGACATATGTTTGATATCAGAAACGCATGCCAAAAATGAATCAAATCTTAAAATCCACGGGTTTCTTGACTACCACGCTGTTCATCCTTCAAATAAAGCAAGGGGTGGATCATCGTTATATATAAAAGAGTGCATTGAACACTCGATAGGCCTGAAAATAGAGGTAGAATCGATGCAATTGAGTAGTGTTCAGGTTAGAACTAAAAACATTCTTCTCAATATCTCTTCGATATATTGCCCTCCACGTTGCAAAATAGATAAGAGTGAATTTACGACATTGATAAAATCGCTAAGCCCAAACTTAATTGTTGGTGGCGATTTTAATGCAAAGCACACCTTTTGGGCTTCAAGATGCATATCTCAAAAGGGTCGAATGCTATATGAGGCAGGAATGGAAAATAATTGCGATTTTCATTCGACCGGAAAGCCAACTTACTGGCCAACTGATCCGTCAAAAATACCTGACTTAATCGATTTGTTTATGGTAAAAGGAATACCCTCTAACCGTATTGAAATCTCAGAAGGCCATGATCTCTTCTCAGATCATTCTGCAGTCATACTCACTATGAGCGAAAGCCTTGTCAAAATTGAAAAACCACCCAGGTTAACAAACGGTAAAACCAACTGGGAAGGATTTAAGAAAGATATCGAGGACAACGTTGAATTGAGGGTATCATTACAAACGCCTCTTGAGCTTGAAGATGCAGTAGATGCCTTTGTTGATATAATACAAAAGGCAGCGTGGAATAACACACCTTATCAAAGGGTTACCCCGTGCTATAAAGATATAAAATATCCGCAGGAAATAAAAGACTTAATAAAAGATAAACGAAAAGCACGTAAGAAATGGCAGCGAACCCGTGCTCCTCAACACAAAGCTCATTTAAATCGCTTGTGTAATGTGCTAAAAACAGCGATATCAGATTTCAAAAACCGTGAAGTTGAAAATTACCTTGAAAGCTTGTCAGCTGGGAAAGAATCCAACTACTCACTTTGGAAAGCTATAAAAACAACGAAAAAACCAAAGCTTCCAGTACCCCCGATTAAGAAAAGCCAAAACGAATGGGCTAAAAGTGACAAAGAGAAAGCGGCAGTATTCGCCGATTACCTGGAAGAAACATTTAAACCTTCCGATGGGCAAGCACTCAATGAAAATATTAATATGAGTTTTAGCTCAAGTGAAAATTACAGAACCAGAAATGCTACGCTTGCTGAATTGAACAGAGAAATAAAGAAGCTTAAGTCTAATAAAGCTCCGGGGTATGACTTAATAACAGCGGAAATATTAAAAATGCTTCCTAATAAAGGATTAATTAACCTCCTTTATATAATAAATGCCGCTCTAAGGCTAGAATATGTTCCAAGCCAATGGAAAGTTGCGGAAGTCATAATGGTTTTGAAACCTGGTAAACCATCTCACGAAAAGAATTCTTACAGACCGATTTCGCTTCTTCCAATAATATCGAAAGTTTTTGAAAGAATACTACTCCTGCGCCTGCAGCCTATAATAGAAGAGAAACGATTAATACCTGAACATCAGTTCGGATTTAGAAGCAAGCATTCAACAATTGATCAAGTGCATAGAATAACTGACGTAATTGAGAGAGCTCTTGAAGAAAAGAAAATCTGTTCGACGGTCTTTTTGGATGTGTCGCAAGCGTTTGACAAGGTGTGGCACGAAGGCCTCAAATTCAAATTACGACAAGTTCTGCCTGAAGGACTTTATAAAATTCTTAACGAATATCTAGAAAACAGACTTTTTCGTGTAAGACACGGAAATGAATATTCTAATTTCAAAGAAATAGTGGCTGGGGTACCACAAGGTAGTGTTTTAGGTCCAGTTCTGTACCTTCTATTTACACGTGATATACCTCAAACAGAAGACACTTTCGTAGCAACGTTTGCTGATGATACTGCAATACTAGCAGTAGGCAAAACGATTAACGAAGCTACGATTAAATTACAAAATGCTCTTAATAATGTTAATGAGTGGACAAAAACATGGCGAATAGCGCTCAATGAGCAAAAGTCAGTCCACGTGGACTTTACGTATAAAAAAATAAATAGATTGCCCGTCTTTCTAAATACCGGTCGTGTTCCATTTGCGAATGAGGCAAAATATCTGGGAATGACTCTAGACGCGAAATTAAAATGGAAGCCGCACGTAAAAAAGAAATGCGAAGAATTAAAAAGTAAATTAAGAGACATGAACTGGCTACTCGGTAAATATTCTAAGCTTAGTATTGATAATAAGTTGATTTTATACAGGCAGGTACTTAAACCTGTCTGGACTTACGGTATACAACTCTGGGGTTGTACCTGCGATACAAATTTAAATAAATTACAAACGTTTGAAAATAAATTGCTTAGGTCATTTGTAAATGCACCATGGTATATAAGAAACGAAGATCTTCACAGGGATCTCGGGATTCCTACGGTTCGAGATGAAATTAAGAGTTTCGCGCGAAAACATAGAAATCGGCTATTAGATCACGCTAATCCAACGATTATTGACATTCTTGACGAGTCGAATTTAGTACGCCGTCTGCAAAGAACAAAACCTTCCGACTTGGTGCGGTGAACACAAAACCGCTTTAAAATCGCGGAATAAGCAGAAACTTTCACCGGAAAGTTACCTGCAACACGTTACTTAACTTCGTTAAAAATAAATTGCTAGATAAGTTTCAACTTAGTTGCAATCGGGAAGTGGAGGTGGTTTTAGTGTAGTAAGAATCTCACACTTCTATGAGCACGCGTTTTCCGGTCCTCATAGAGCCTGATGCAGGTTTTGCGCCTACCCACGGTCAAAAAAAAAAAAAAAAAAAAAAAAAAAAAAAAATTTCTATAAGAAACGACCTGGGATACCCTGACCTGTCATCATCGAAGCAGGCTACTCATACATTAGTAAATTGTCCACTGCACGGACAAAGGCTCGTTTCTGTGACTCAATTTTTCGGTATTGAGTGGAGAAAGCTAATCCCTTTTAAATGGACCAGAGCTTTTTATATATTGGGTTTAGGTCTAGACATGGTAGCTGCCCAATCATCCCGTGAAATGAAGCTCGGAACATTGTTGTTGAGCCACTCTCGTGTGGTTTTTGCCTTGTGAGTTGGGGAAAAATCTTGTTAGAATACCTACTACTTGTTGGCGAATATTTTTTGGCTAAGATGCTTCACAACGTCTCCAAAATAGTTGCTTGATAAACTTTCGCCATCGTTTTGACTCCCTTCTCACAAAGTGAAGATCAAAACATTTGTGGGATGGTGGCTTCTATCAACCCTCGAAATGAGTTCATATGCTTCCCTTGATGTCTCAGCATACACTTGGTCATTCTATTTACTAAACGGTTTTTCAACGGTAACGATTTCCTTTTCTTTGTGAACATTTTGTCTGTACTGGCGTATCAGAGCTTTCGGTTATGGTTGTGGTTCTGCTTCTGTGTGACTGAGAGCAGGTGTCAAGTGTTTCTTTTGGGTAGATAGATTTTTGGGAAAAACTCATTTCCCACGGCAAGATTTTCTGTTTTTCACCGATTTCAGCAGAAAATCGAGCCGGCTTCTATGGCACTAGGAGTCCTTTCTTAACGTGAGTTGTCGGATCCTTGGCAGTCACGCACGCAAAATACTGGAATTAGATAAAATGTTTTGAAGAAAATTGAAGACACAAAAATAGTACAATTATGTAATAACCATTTCTCAAAGGTTTCCTTTGATAAAATTAATTTATTGAATTTTTTTAAGAACATTTGTAAAGCCGTTTTAAAGAAAGTGTTTAAAAGTGGAATATTTTGCAAGAGAGCTCGAGAAAAATGGCTGTGTTTTTTTTTTTTTTATCAAATGCACGTTCGCGGCTCTACATATCATCAAAAGTTCACGGCATCAAAATTATGGAGCACTTCCCGAACCCGTTGAACCTTGTTATTTCGTACAACGTGGTCTTGTGGTGCATATAATAGAAAAAAAATCGAAAATCAGATATTTTCCATTCAGGGGCGTGCCATCCACCCACTTTCTCAAAAATTCATATATACTATATGGAGAACTTTCGATTGTTGCAGCGCGATTAGAATTAGTAGATCGGTAGGGTTTTGAAGTGCATACTGGCATCCGCTAAAAAAAAGTTCTTAAAATTGTTATCAGTTATAATGGTGGGTGGTTGTTGTTGAATGGTGAGAATTGATAGAGATAAAGAGGCTGGGCTTGAGGTGCATTCAAAAAGAAATGCCAAACAATTTTTCTTTTCAGGGGCGTAGCATCCACCTTTGTTTAGAATTGCTACTATTTATGTATATGGAAGAATTATAAAATTTGGTAGAGTGGTAGGGCTTGATTATCACCTGGAAAAATCAAATCTTTGCAAAAAGGAGTGAAAGCACAACAAAAACATAAATGTTAATTAAAAGACCCAAAAGTTCTTATGATATGTACGAAAATCCTGTGCGTAAGAAGTCAACCATAAAAAGTAATGAGATCTAAAATATATGTCAAATTCCAAGTTCAATAAGTTTATATGTAGAAGAGTATCGAAAAAACTCCAAATTATGACAGAAATTTGGTAATTAATTGTTACTGATTGAAATTTGGTGGATTTACTTGGCAAGTTTTCTCGTAATTACTTAGTTACTCACAATTTAAAATGTATGAACTGCGACTTAACTGAATTCATTACTTACTAGAGTACTGGCAGCCTTTTACAACTCTGCTGCAACGCCGCCGGCCGCTGCGTGCCGTGTTGAACTCCATGCATCATTATCTAGCTCTATTTGGCTGTGCCCTAAGGCTGTCGCTATGTCCCTACCTGGGAAAAAATATTTGATATGAGGCCCCAAAGTAATCACTACATCAGTGGCACAGATTGTAAGGTAGGATTTGTTAAAGAACTGTTTAAAAATTTCAAAAGAAAAAGCTTTCAGCGCACAAGTAAAATTTCACTCAAATTAAAGCGCAAATTAAAATTAAAATATGGTCTGCTATTGGTAATTCAAATATATATGTTAAAACCTAGAAATATAAATTTCATCTTAAGCTTGCACAAAAAAAGCTATTAAAAGTTTTAACCCTATACATACTGTTGGTGTGTTGTTCATTAAATATCAAACTATCCTGTGGTTTGTTCACAGTTTTGACAGCATTCATGATATATGACATAATATCCTGTTGTATCTAGACCACCGAACTTTTTCCAACAACATTCTATCAATGCAGTTAAACCTAATGGTAGCTATAATAGTTGAAGGACTGTAGTATAGTTGTTTTGAAATAAATAATGTAACAAAAAAAGAACTTTCTAACCCCTACATCGTTTGTCCTTCTGTTATATTCTGATGGCTTAGAATATACTTTTCAATTGTTAAGTTAAAGTTGGGAGTTTTAATTGACCACAAAATATTTGAAAATTTATTTCAAAAGAAAATAGAAAAAATAAAAACAAATGGGTTGTGCGTTTTGTAAAAATAAAGTTTGTTTTCTTTTTTTTTTTTGAAGTTTGTTGCAATTGTAAACAAAAAGCTACTACCCAACAATTGAATGCATTATTGGCTGGAAAACAGAAGGTTAGAGCTTTAGAAGATTTCAATTTGTAAGTAAATTAATGAGAGTTGAAATATTTATAATGATAAGCACAAAAGGTAGACTTTGACAGGTACGTTTCGTTAAAGCGCTGCCTAATGCAAACATGAAGCATTTTATTAGATTTCAGTGAAACTAATTCTAATTTTAATTTTAATTTTAATTTTAATTTTAATTTTAATTTTAATTTTAATTTTAATTTTAATTTTAATTTTAATTTTAATTTTAATTTTAATTTTAATTTTAATTTTAATTTTAATTTTAATTTTAATTTTAATTTTAACTTTAATTTTATGTTCCTTGACAGAAAAGCCTTTAAAATCTGACTTGTAGTCAATAGACTTATCAACCCAATTGCATTTCAGAGTTAAGATAAGAGTGTTTTGTTTTTGAGCAAAGGTTACCGTTTCTTTTTTACAAGGCTCACTTTAAAACCAGAAAAATTCAATCTCCTTTAATTCACAACTTAAATAAATGTTCGTTTCCGAATCCATAACTTCGAGGCTAAAGTAAATTGAAAAGAAGTCATTCGTTAAAAAGAAAACCTTTTCTTATTTCTATTATTTAGCGAAAAAATAAAATACATAACCTAATGTCTTGCGAACACGAAATTGCAATAAAATATTGATGGTTCCGTTATTATTAAGCTACAAAATCGATTTTATTCAAATAATCTATCTTTACAATACAAATTCTTGTTTCTGTTACAAAACCATTGCCACAAAGATTTCCCTTTTCTCAGGACTAACAACAAAACTAAAAAGAAAACAAAATGTGTTTCTAGATCACTATATCGATAGGCACCTTCTAGCAACCAACGCCACCACCACCGCACCCATCGTCAAGTATTATTTTAGTGGCACTACATCACTCCTTGAATGTTGCAATAAAAATCCTTACATCGCAACAAGCCTCCTTTTTCTATACCTTATACCAATACCAACACATCTAACCGATGAAGCTCATAAATTGCGGAAACTATCAGTTGTTCACCCTCTTGCTTTCGAGGTAAAGAAGGATCCAGAGATCCCACAACAACAATAACAACAACAAATTACATACACTAACCCACAACCGAACCATTCAGGAATATAGAAATTTATTCTGCCACGGATATCAATATTCAACAGATGTTTTATTCCCATAATACTGCCAATAGGCGTTTAATTAATTCCGAAGGAATAAAAT